>JAOVVB010030621.1:0-15612 GCA_028570985.1 Heterobranchus longifilis
CACACACTCACACACCGATGGCTATGCCTTCGGGAGCAATTTGGGGTTCAGTATCTTGCCCAAGGATACTTCGACATATAGACTGCAGGGGCCGGGGATCGAACCACCGACCTTCCGGTTGGTGGACGACCGCTCTACCTACTGAGCCACATACCTATATATTGTGATGAAGCATAGCATATATGGTATATATTGCTACAGATGATCTAAAATAAATAATACTGCATCTCCTCAAATACTGGCTGGGAGTCAAATAGAGGCCGGATCTCAAATAATGGCCTGGGGGCAGTGGTCAACACAAACAAATAAAGGCCTGCCCAAAATAATGGTTGGGGGAAAATCCAAGGGTGGATAAACTCCCAGAGGCTGTCATATTTGCATGCCAGCTAAGCATAATGTATATTTCCATTGCTTTTAATTTAATAAATTAAACAATAAATAGTGGATTACTCATCTAAAGTGTTATTGTCCAAACAAAAAGAGGGAATTAGAAATAAAGGCCTCCCTTCTAATACAAGAATGTGTCAAATAAAGACCTGGTACCCTCTGCAGTTGAGGTAAATAAAAGCTCCGGTCACTATTTGAGGAAATACGGTATATAAAAACAAATCTATCTGAGTAGAAACAAGTAAACAAGGGATATTTGAGTATGTCTGCTTAGCCTGTGTCAGTGTTTTTACCCATTCTCTGACATTTTGTAGAGAACGGTAAATGAAATTCTTGTTATGTTGTCTTGTACCCCAGGAAGACTAGCTGGTCGCTTAGGCGTCAGCTAATGGGGATCCTTATAACAAACAAATATAAACAAATAAACAAAAGTGGTTATAAAACAAACACACAAGTTGTATACACTTAATTGAGGAAAGCGTAAGTCAATCAAACCCTCAAACCACATCAAAATCTTTAACAGCAAGGAAGTTTGACGATCAATAATATTGATCCATTCTTCATTCTTGGTTCAGTAGCCCCTATGGAGCCTTGAATTGTGGAAAAAAAAAAACTTTTATGTGTACTTTGGCACAACTGACTCCCTTATGATCCTAATAAGGGTCTTTATGCATCGAACCAAGCCGACTCCGAGCCAACACATCCAACGTGCTCTGTGGTTTAGCCACCATCTGTGCACAGTGGAGGCTGCGGCTCACTGAACCCTAGTAATCATCTACGTCCTGCTCCAAGGGAAGATTGGACTATAGCAATCTTTAGGGTATTGTTTAGAGCAAATGCTACTGTGAAAGAGGCACATGCTGAATTCAGACAGTCAAACAGAAACATGTATGTATTACAACAAAAAGCCACAGATGATATACCTATAGAATATATGGATACTCATGCAAGCCAAATGCACACAGGTGTACAGTGGGCTGGGTATCGCCTACAACCACATGTTATGGCGTACATGATACGATATGTATCGCAATACACATTGGTTTTGAATAATGACCTAAAGAGAATTTACAGCTGCTTTATTATTCTGTAAAACAGCAATCACACAACTTAAAATTAAAATTCAGGCCCACAGAGATCTTAAAAAGAGATTTAATATTCTGTTCATAATCAGAGTGATTAATAAATGCAAATATTTACAGCATTTGTTGCTGTATTGATACAGTAGCATCTGTATTGATATGTGTATCAGCAAGGACTACATCACTGTATATTGCTGTATTGATTTGTTGTTAGCACAGCCCTAGTGTACACACAGTCATATACATGGGACGCCCTCATATACAAACACACCCTTAGTGGCCTGTTACTGTGTCCATGCCACTGTAGGTCAGGCAAAAACCTTTAAGCCGGAACAACATCCTTTACCTCTCTCTGCAACTATTTTGTTCAGTCACCATCTTTGATTTGTCAACCTCCCACTCTGTGTTACACACACCCCCCCCTCTCGGTGTTGTATCCGTTTCTTCCATCCCTCTCTCCCAGCAGGAAGTTAAAGTGACATGTGCACGAGCATCTGCTCTCCATTCTCTCTGTCCAACCAGAAGTCGCAGCGTGAATGACAGGACTTGGCTCTCTGGTTAATGTTTCCACTTGGCTAATTCACCTTGGAGAAACCATGCCTGTCCATTACATGGACATACGGAGCAATAGATAGTATTCTCAGATGAATAATGCAGACATAGTGTAGCCAGACTGATATTAGCTTTATACCAGGTTCAGACTAAACAGTCATTTTGCCTCTGTGTGATTATAGAGTCATGAATTTGTGTCGTGAGACATGACAGTTCAAGTTCAAGTATACTATTTTAATTACTTCATCAAAGTAATGTAACTTATTGCATTTGATTACTTTTTGATTACTAACTGTAATTTCATTAAACATTTTTTTCAGTAACTGTAATTAATTACAATTACATTTATTTTGGAATTAAACAAAGTAATTTAGTTACATGTAACTAGTTATACACACCTACACACCTACACACACACACACACACACACGCAGGTCCCTGACCAATCATAGCTTGCTATCTTTCATGACCTGCATGATGTCATTGCAAAGGAGGCGCTATAGGCATTATTTTCTTCCCACCTGTGTTTCATCTAGTCCCGCCCTGCTGTGCTGTGATTGGCTAGTACTAACCCTTACCATACTGTCTTTGTCCTAACCTTAACCGCTTCCAACCCATGGATGTATAATAAAACCTGGATACAGCTATCGAGGCGGAGCTCCGTTCATTCGTATGAAAGCTGCTCAGTGAAGCCAGAAAGATAAATGAAGCCAAAAAAGCTCAAGTGCCACCTCTAAAAATCAAGACCTTCAAAATGTTATCAAACCAAATGGATCTAATCCTGATCATTTCAAGGGGGTTGTGACACAGAGGGAAAAAAATATATCCACAGATTTATAGACTCTCTCTTTCGCCATGTAAGTCTATGGGAAAAAGTATTTTTGGGCCCAATGGCATCATGTGACGGCAGCCATAGTTGTAATACCACAGTTTGGCCACTATGTCAAATTGACTTCAATGGTCGGCACACTTCCTGTCGGCATGGTCCAACCTCGACGCACTGACGTGACGAGTACCAGCCAATCACTGCACAGTAGGGCGGGACTATAGCGAGACGCGTGGGGGGGAATGCACATGCAATATTGATCTACTTCCGGAAATCACAATGTAAACAAACAATGGCATCCGAAGCGATGTGTATGATACTGGCTGTCTTGTGTTTGGAAAAGCCGATAAACATTTTCTCTTTTTCACAGTTCCACCTAGCAGCGCCACCAACATCATTCCTCTTCTGTCGCGCCAGACACCCTACAGTATGTCTGTCAGGTCAGGCTGTTATCAGGCTTATATGGTGTAACCTGAACCCAGCATAACAGGATCTGTTTTTCTAAAGGGGGTAGAATGGAAGAAAAAACAGGTTCAGCTGCCTGTCTCATTAATTCATTTAACGAGTCTTACTGGCAGTTTAGATGTATTGTAGAACAATATCTGCAAACACAGTAAACCAGGATCATTTGTCACACCCTCTCCAATACTGCTGCTTTGCATCAATACAGCATGCACTTGTTAATACAGGGTTTGTTTGGTTGTTGACGAATGTTATCTAGAAAAGGACCTGTTCAAAAGGCCTATGCCGAAAAATATGTCTTGAATCTGAACTGGTAAAGTTTTTTGATGGAAGTGAAATAATCTATTCTAAAGTGACTGAAAATCATTTGAAAACGTCCACAGCCCTGGCTATGTAAATCACTAGAGAAATTACACTGACGAAAAGCCCGTACCTAATCATAAAATCTGATTACACTGTGATTGAAAACTGAATGAAAATCTCCCAGCAGCTTAACTGGAAAGCAGTAGGTCGACCTTTCCATTTTGTCCCTCTCGCCATGGGAACTAATACATGTTTCCATCATCCACTCCCCATCCCCTTTTCCATCGCCTTGAGTCCTATCCCTTCATTACTCCGCCTCTCTATCCTCCCCTTTTACATGCCACGATGCTCTATCCCACACAGGGAAAAGATTTGAGGGCAGATAATGCTGTCTTGAGCCCTGGCCTTGTGAATTATAACAGAGAATTAGGGCTGATTTGCTAGTGTGGTGCTCCCGCCCACCCAATACCTCTCTCCCAGGCTTTTTCTAGTTTTAGCCCATGACTTACACCCACTACTTTCCTCTCTCGGCCAGACTAACAAGTCTGTTTTAGGGGTCTGTACAGAAGAATGAAGTCTACATCTGTACCATAGATTAAAGAGATAAATGACATATCAGTTCTGCAAGGAGAGTCCATTATACATATGCAACACTTGCAGAGAATTCTTAGTTTTAAAAGTTTGTCTTTACAGAACATGTCATTTATTTAGCCATGTCAAACAACAAAGAAAGGACTATACATTTCATGACTGATTTTGTGAAATGTAATATATTGTACACCCACAGTGCGATTGCAAACCATCATCACCTCAGCCAAGGAGGTTATGTTTTTGGCTCGGTTTGTCCATTTGTTTGTTTGTTTGTTTGTCTGTCTGTCAGCAGAATTACAGAAAAACTACCGGCTCAATTTTCATGACACTTGGTGGAAGGGCATGGACCAAGGAAGAACCTATTACAGTTTGGAGTGGATCCGAATCACAGGGTGGATGCATTGTTAGGACATTTGCGCTGGTGTCAGAATAATCAGAAAAATGAGTTCCAGACAGAGGTCTGTGCTCTCCGAGTGCCCTTTATAGTTGTAAAATGTAAATGCTTCGGTTGATTTCTAAATCTGAAGCTTCAATACTTACTTGCATGTTGCTTTCTATTGTCTGTATGTTATAACATGTTACAAACATGTTTTGTCTTGCTAGCTAGTGTTACATTGACTATAATTATAACTGCAACCTATTTGTTTTTGTCAGGAAAACAACAGAAACACGACTGTGTTGAACCTCTGCATCATTCAAAATTGGACAGCATGGCTGCTAGAGAACATCAGTATTTATTCAAATCAACAGGGGCATTCAGTTAAACATTTTCCATTATACCACCCAATGGGCATTTCAAAGTATAATCATGCATACATTTGTTTTGGCCCTCCCTATGAATGAAAACTGTTATCTTTGGTTTCAGTTCCTCTAGTCTGTTTGTTTTCTGGATGCAGACGGTTCAAGGTAAATTAGGCTTTTCAAAAAGTTTTTGATTTCTAAATGATAGCCTTTGACTGAGATTTCTTTTGCACATTACAAACAACATAATTACAGAGGAGACCATACTGAATCCCTCTATGAGTTTCATTGGATGTAATTACACTTCATGCCTACTAGGAAATGAAGTAAAATGACAAAAAAAATAGGCAAACAAATAATGGCAAAAAATAAAATATAGATGAATGCATCAGTTTGCTACCCATGAGGGAATCCCTCGAGGAAAAATATTCTGCATTCCACACACCCCACACACATGTTTTAAAGAAATGGGTCTTTAGATAATGGGTAGCATTTGTTTCCCTCCCACCACTGTAATGGAGCCTGGGTATATTTCTCTGTATAATGACATCCCATGATGCCCGCTGTTTGCATGGTAACCAAATATAATTGCCTGATGACCATGCACTGCTGCTTGCTCATTATTGTGGCAAATTAGTACTGCTGAAAAAGAACAGACTGCAATGCTCCCACAGCCCAACACCACCCCACCCACCCACCCGCACTATAGCCTACATCGTGGCTCTTTCATTCGCTTTCATAAGAGATAAAGGATATCTTCACACTGATGCAGTGTAAGCCAACTGTAAGCACACTTGCCAGCCTTGGTGACATTTCACAGAAAGACATGTGATTAGAAAGGTAATGCCAATATTTGCAGTGGTGTCACATGGGGCCAATACAGACTTGCTACAGCTGTTGATAACAAGGCAATAAGAGGACCTGGACAATGAGGCCCTTGGGGTGACTTTGATTGAGAAAAAAGAAGGGCTGAGGAGTGAAAGGGGCAGAAAATGGATTTCTGCTTTTGTAAGGAGACATGCATCAGAGTGTGGACAACGATGCACTTGCAAAGAGCAGCATGTGGGAAAATAAGGGTGGACGCACATACCCAGTCATTTTGTTTTTCTATTTTACTTGGAGGGCCATATGTATAAAAATAAATAAATAAATGTGTTTCAAGGCTTAAAAGGATTACTCAGATTGTTATTTTTTGCTATGGCATCAGGAGCAATTGTGTGGTATTTAACAGAATACAGAATGAGCATAAGACTGAAAAATGAATGACTTTGCTTCAAGCTAGAGAAAGAAATATCCTTGTCTTGAAAGCTGGTGGGTGCAATGGAGCTATGTGTGATTATAGGTGTTTTTATGTGTCTGTGTGTGCTCATGCTCGTGCACCTCCATCAGAGGCAGCTGGGGCCTCAGCCCGTGTTATATTCCCTGTCGTTTAGCTTGAAGTGAGGCCTTTATATCTGCAGCTGTCGGCCAAGTGTTACCACAACAGCTTGTGAGGGGAGACCTGTCAGCGAGCGCCAGCAGCTGAAGGGGAAGGTAGTCTTTGTCCAGTCGTGCCAGATGCAATCAAAAACTCACTTTTGCCCCCCCACTTCCCATCCCTGGTCATTCCCATGCTCCCCATATCACGGCAATGTCTCCTCACTTCACTGGCAGCTCCACACTAAATATTTCATGTTATATACAGTACATTGTTCCTATTGACACTCATTTTCGCCTAGGCCCGGGGTTAAATCATAGCGGTCTGTAGGGAACATGTCTTCCAATCAGGCTTGGGAGGAAGGGAAAGGAAATAGAGCTCCTGCAGTGGAAACATGTGATGGATTTAGATTGCTTTGAAAATAAATGCTAATGATAATATAGGTCTGAATAACTCTTCCCATCCCAGTTCAAATAGCACAGATGTTCCCAATTGGTACTTGAGTCATTAATGGCTGCCAGCAAAACACATCTGCTATCATTAGCGCTAAGGGGAGGGGAAACAAGCAGCTTAAATATACATTAATAGGAAATTTCCCCAAGACTTTAGTCACCGTACTTTAAGGGGCCATTAAAAGAACAGTACAAATCGGGATGAATCAATAGTGAGATAAAGGAGCAGATGAGGGAAAAAATCCACTTGTCTGCCAGCTTACGCTAGTTAGTATGACAGAGCTTGGTGGTGCTATCTTTAGAGTTCATCGAGGTTAATGAGATATGCAGTGAGGATGGTCTAATTCCCGGCAGTAAATATCTGTGAAGTGATGCATCACCACATAAAGAAGTGTCTCAACAAGGGTTGCAACATTTCAGGAACATTCAAGGTGGAAACTTTCTATGGGAATTGACAGGGATTTATGGGACTTAATAATAAAAACAATAAAGGGGCTGTCTGCTTAATATCATACATAATCCATTCATTTGCCAGATAAATCTATTACTTTGTCATACACATACAGTGTGTGCTATGTGGTTAATTAGCTAGCTAGCAAGTGTGGTTGCACAATTAATCGCAATTTTACCAAATCACAATATGGACTAGTGCAATATCCAAAATACCATTCCAAAATAGCAGTGCTGCAGAAATGTCCCGGCTTACAAGTCGTATTCTACAGACTTAAGAAAAAATCTTTGTTTGGTACAGATCCTTGCAAAATATAGCACATATATATATATATATATATATATATAAATATATTTTTCAATGGAAATTACTGAATTTGAAATGAATCTTGTGCATGTGCACATCAGCTCTTTAGAATGACAATATGCATCATATTAATTAAGCATCTACACATGCATGCACACAAGCACACAGTTATTCAATAACCCTCTCCCTCCAGGACAACACTTGTTGTCTTTTGTTCCCCGAACTCCTGGTCTCCATCGGTAACTGTTACCCAGGCAACAGAACAGACAGAGAGAAGGTGAATGAATGGGCAGAAGAAAAAAGGGGGGAAAAACAAAGATGGGAGGATGCAGCCACTTCTACCTGAGTTTTTGTCTCTAATATTTTTGTCTCTAAATTTGTCTCTAATAGCATCCTCCCTTTTCACTTGCACAGAAACTGGAAGTCTGAAGAGAACTAATTTGCTTTGGTCATGACACTTGGCCAGCCAAACAAGTGCTCTATTACAATGCTTTGTGTTTTCAAGCATGCACGTGCTGTGTATGTAAAAGAGGGACAGCCAGATTGTGTATGCGGTGCAAATCAGTATGTCTGTATTTGTGTCTGGTAATGTTCTCCAAAGATATATTAAAAAAAGGATAACTAAGTTGTAGTAGTAGGTAAGAGAACTGTTTAAACTGCACCACAAATATCTTTACAATTGTAGAGTCTATATGTTTTAAACAAGTAAATACAATTCAACCAAAGACGGTCCTGGGTTAAACTAGCTAGGGCCATTCTGTGTGGATCTTCTGTTTCCAGTGTGTGCATGAGCTCCCGCAGTCCAAAGACATGCAAATTGATGATTCATAAACTCTGATTGCCCATAGGTGTGAATTTGTGTCTGTCGGTCTATGTGTGTCAGCTCTGTAAAAGATGGTTTTGCAAAAGTGCTTGCTGGGTTAGGCTCCATCCCCCTGCGACCATGCACACAATAAGCAGTTTATAAAATGGATGGATGGATACAACACGAGGTGAGTGATCCCGAATAATCATGTGGAGAGGGAGAGTGCGCGCATGCATCCATGCATGCACACCCACCCACATACAGTTCAACTGCATATGCAATATCACACAAAGAATCCTACACAAAGCTTAGTAACACAACCAACCAAAACCCTAACCCCAACCACTGAGGGGGGAGCACTATCGACAGGGAAACGGACTAAAACACAAGCACCCGCCTGCTGGGTGCTGTAAATCCGCGGGTGCCGTAAAACAGTGTGTGAGCGTCGTTAACTGTTGTCCGTTCACCAAAAACATGTTCTTTTAGCGCTCTTTTAGCGTGTTCATGCACAACGCTGCCTATAGGTAAGAAAAGTAACAGCATCAGCAGGTTTTAAACTGTAGATGCCATATCTACTGCCGTGGAATATACTGTAGTAGCTGCTGCAAGTTAAACAGTTGATTAGTCAGTGAAACAAGCAGGTGACAAACTGCATTACTGCCTGGTACGGGAACTGCACTGTCACAGACCGCAGGTCCCTGCAGAGAGAAAAAAATTATAGGTGTCCCTCTCCCTGCGATGGCTGACATCTATCAGTGCCGGTGTGTCCGAAAGGCCTCCAGCATTGCAGCTGACCCCTCCCACCGTCTGTTTGCACTGCTGACATCTAAGAGAAGGTACCAGAGACTCCACGCCAGGTCTACCAGACTGTGTAACAGATTCTTCCCCCAAGCCTGAACTGACTGCACCCATCACTTTTATTTATTGCATAAATGCACAAAATCACTGGACTATTTATATTCTTACAGTTATAGTACTTATTTATTAGTGACTGTCGACTGAGATGCTTTTTTTTTCTTTTTTTTCTCGTCTGTCAGGGGCTGCCTGCTTGAAGGTGTGTCTTCAGTGGCGTGGCTTTTCGGGGCTATGGCTGTGTATTTTGGCCATGTTTGTATTTTTAAGTATTTTAAAAAGTATTCTTCATGTCACAGTACTGTACTGTCTGCGATGTGTTGGTGATCTGTGCAGAAAACACCCACGTCTGCTGTTATTTAGCAGCCGTCAAAGGAGAAAACACATTTCATCTCCTATAAAATTCTTCACAATAAAAGTGCCCGGTTATTTTGTCATTTAAAAGCTTGCATTGTGAAGCAACAAAATCAGGAAATGTTGGCTCTCCCTCACCACACTTAACACAACAACTTCTACAGCTGAAAGTGCAAATTAAACAGTAAAAAGAGCAGATATCTGAAAGAAAAAGCAGCGACGCAGGAGACTACAACCAGATTCAGTTAGATGCTACAAAAGTACAACACAGAAGACTTTTAAAAAACGCCTTTTTCTCTGCTGACATGAGAACAGTCGCTGCTTGTAACTGAGGGGGAGGAGTTAGTCAGCTGTGGACCTGCGTTGCATCCCAGCGTGAGTCTGTGAATTTACAGCCCACAGCAACTTAATACGATATAGTTGCACGTTGTTAGCTTAATTAGGACGCATTAGCTCGGAGGACTAACTTGGCATGTTTATTATATTATGTACAGCACAGAACGAATAGTCGAATCTTCGCGTTGAACAGCCAAATCGGATTTGACTGACAAAATTCGGAGTCGGGTACAGCCCTATATTGCATAACATGATTCAATAAAAAGCTAAAGACAAAAGAATAAGGAAATGTCTGCTACACTCAAGTCACGACCAAAGCCTGGACCCAAGCCATCATGGCAGTGGCACAGTCCTTGAAGCAGCACCACAGCACCTGACCGTGTGTTTAATGCCCTGCAAAAATCTGGGAACAGAACCGCTATGAATGAGAGCACGTGGGAAACATGCCAGGAAGCTTCTGTGAAGAGCTCCTTGTACCATTCTCTCCCCTATGGACACGAGTAAGAGACAGAGCCAGGGCAGAACACATAAAGAACACCTTGACCTACTGCGTGCACACACATATGGTGTCACTCGCTGCAGAAGATGAATAGTGAATCGTGGTCCATAACAAGGCTCCTGTCCTCCTTATGGACTAATTAAAAGAAATTATACTTTTTATAATGGCCCCAAGTGTACTAATGACCTCATATCCAGGAGTGAGGGGAAGATACCTGCATAGATTACTGTAAAAACATGTAAAAGTATTGAGAGATTCACGACGGAAACTCCTTGCAATTTTCTAAAACTGCTTACTACAGATCACTGATTAAAAGAGTCATCTTACTTTTACTATAAACTAAAATTACTATAATTAGAATTTCCAGAGGAAATGTAATTTATTCTTTATTCTGATTTTTTTTTTTGAAATTTGCAAGAGATATTGCATTATTTGTAAGACAATGGTGAAACCAAAGGATGCACACTGGTTACTCAAGAACCACATGACTGAACTGTGCAGTAGACATGAAGTTATAAAGAGAAAATTATGAAACACCATGTTGCTTGTTTCCTAATTACATCAACAACATCATCCACCACAAGTATGTCATGGCACTAATGGCTCTGGTTAAGAACAATTAGCAAGGCGGTGAGGCAGGTCATCCATTGATTTAATGGACAAGTGAGGGAGGTGTAGACGAACAACAGTACAATACAATGCGGATGTATACACATAGACACAGACATTCCACATATTGTTAAAGGGGTAATGAAGGCCCTGCAGTCTACATGTCGAAATATCCTTGGGCAAGATATTGAACCCCAAAATTGCCTCCTGGGCGCCAGACTGTGGCTGCCCACTGCTCCTAAATAGTTAGGATGGGTTAAATGCAGAGGTCACATTCCTTGTATGTATGTAAGATTGTACTTGGCAAATAAAGAATTCTTCTAAAAAAAAAATTAACCAGGCCAAGCTATACAGGACCCAAAGAAGAAACCCGGAAATAGGAAATAAATCATGTGTGTTCTCTTGACATTTCTTTTTTTTTTTTGGTCTAGCTGTAGGGCAAGTTTTGATGTTACCCCAAAGCTAGTCTTTGAAGAGACATGCGAGGTAAAACACTTTTAGGTGAGAGGACAAAGTGTCTTTCAAAAAGACCCCGATGACTTCCAGCAGGAACCAAAAGGAACTACGCTCAGAATAGGGACACCAAAGTCCACACCTGCAACTATAGGCACATTTAGAGAGTCCCAGTGGATGATAGGGTCACCCCAATGTGACTGCATGTTGCAGAAAGGGTAGGACATTAACTGCTGTTTTTATGTGAGCGTCTAATAGCAGGTTGAAGTACTTTTCCATCCTGAAGAACGGTGAGGCGCCAGACAAGGATCCTTCTTACAAATGCATAGTGGTACTAGAAAACATAATCGGCCACATTAGTGACCCAGATGCCTGAAGGGGTATTACTGGGAGGAATATACTCTCTGTAGGTGCGTTGTTATCGATCATCTGTGATGGCCATGGATTGTCTATAATGAACACCATAAAAGGCGGCCAGACCAGTGGCATAGGCAGAAATGAAAGAAAGACTAAATTAGAACATAGACATGAAGATGGAAACCCTTGGAACTATCATCAGTAGCTACAGACAAATTAATTGCATGAAAAAAAATACTCCATCCAGTGTGTAAAGACCTTAACCCCAACGGATTATTGGGATGAAATACATTATGTCTGTTGCAATATAGCATGCACACGGTATGGGGTTTAGGGGTGGTTAGGCTCATATTGGAATATGTGCTATCTCAGGTGCCAGGGGGAAAAAATTGAGGTTGTTCAAGTAAGTGGTGTTCTTATGACCAGAGAGAAATATTAATACCGTTTGTTGAAAAATCATCAATTGTTGTAGATTCCTTTTGACATTTCTGGCATTTTGTATTTTTTTTTTTTTTTTTTTTTTACATGATCCTGTTTAAGTCGATCTAAAATAAGAACCATAATAGCTAGAGACTTCATTCTTTTTGTGGCAGAAAGCCAAGGCTTCTGTCTTTCACCTAATCATGTTGTACGGTGGGCGGAGCCAGTGTATTTCCTGTAATGGCTGCAGAAGATCAGTGTACATAATCCTGTTCAAATCGATCTAAAATAAGAACCATAATAGCTAGAGGCTTTATTCTATTCTCTCTTATTCTCTATTCTTTTGCTGCAGAAAGCTACGGCTTCTGTTTTTCCAGCCAGCACGTTCTAAGTATGTGATGTGTGGTCCAAAACCTCTTGACAAACTGTTGCAAATGCATTAGCACTAAAATGAGCATATCTCAAAAGCAAAAAAATAAAAAAAAATGTACATAGTTCAAATAAGTTATGTATTGTTAAGAGATATTTTGTTAATGTAATGTAATTTAATAATGTTTCTATATTGAGAAATCTTTTGGATCAATATGTTCTGTGTGTTTATTTAGTAAAATTTGATGAAATAAACATTTTTGTAATCCTTTTTATTTATAACACAATTTCAAGATGTTAATCAATTATTATGGTTTATTGACTTAACATTGGCTTACCTTTAGCTTAGGTTGTACAGATATGAAGCATTTGAAGATACTCCAAGAAATGCCATCACAATAAGCAAAAAAAATACCCATGCAGGCACTGACAGACCATTTCTATTGCAGAGATTGAAGGGTTCAACTCCAAACTGAGGAGAGATGTTCCAGCAGGTTGAAAGAGTATTGTAGTTGCAGCAGAGGAAGCTTATGTGTGGAATGAGTTAGTATACAGTAGGCTGACTTTCAGAAGACCTCAATTGTCAGAAGGGGTATGGAGAACACTGGGGAACCTCCTCAGAACAAATAAGCCCTCTGGAGAGAAAGCAAGAGATTCATCAGTGGAGGGAGCCCGGGGCCGCTCCCCATGGCAGCACTCAGTGGGGGTAGCAGGAGAGAATGAGGGGTAAGCTGAACTTCCTGGATATTGTTAGGTTGCCACAGATTAAACTGTCTCTTCAATGTAGTGAGAACTTGAGAACAGTGCTGTGCATTTGTCTCGGCGGTCTGCAGCTGCAAAATAGCCAACGTCAGCTACATGTCTGCCAGGCTACAGTGTCATATTGGTTACATGTCTGGTTTGCCACCAGACATGACACACTTAACAAGTAAAACTGTTTTTAAAGATATTTTAAAGAAATATCTGATGGCACAGAACACCAGCCCCTCTCATAATGTCTGACTATATGGTCATTAATGAAGAACATTCTTGATTTGTCTAAGTCACTGTACTGTATATGCTGTTTTAGTGGTAGCCTACTATTTTTGAGTTGTATCAAATGTTTTTCTGGCTATTTTTAGATATCATGTGGGTGGGTACTTGTTGTCATTTCTTGTCATTTGATTTATTGTTTTTTCTTCTTCTTTTGTTTCTTGTTCTCCTCTGTCTTGGATTGTATTGTTTTTAATCTGTCTGTTTTTCCTCTGTTTTTGAAGTTTGCTTTTTTTGTGTTTCTTTTTCTCCTCATGTCTTGGATTTTTAATTGCACATTTTTTGTTGTACATTGTGATATAATGTTTACTTCTGTGGGGAAGAGCAATTGCTACCTTGGAAGTGGCTAATAAAAAACAAATAAATGTACAATAATACTACTAATACATTATTTGTAAGTCTTTCTCTGACTGGGGGAGAGTGAGACTCGGTCGTTGTCTGAAGTGATGAGCGAGGCACAGTGCCACACTGCTTGTTGTTAGTGAAATTAAGTATGTTAGTCCACTGTTGGCAGCCAGGGAGGAGGTGACAGTCTTTCAGTCCCCATTCAAGGAAAAAAAAATCCCTTTTGCTCGTGAAAGCCTAAATTAAATAAACAAAACTGAATTTGAGTAGTGAAAATCCATTTTAAAAGAACAAATATTAAATTCACTTATCATTTCCAAGCCATTGCATTTCATTCAAAAATGGTTCCTTGCAAATTAACTTTTGAATTAATTTAACAAATATATTCTGGCTGGACCTTATAGCACACTCTGACTGCAGTCACTATGTTTGATGGTCAATCTGCCCAAAAAACTTCCGAAACGTTTACCGCGCATTTGACATTGTGAGACAAAGTCCGAGAGACACCCACTGCTGACATGTGTTTTTTTTTTTTACTGATGGCAATACAGGCGCCAGGGTGTGAAAATGAATGTTGTTATTTTCATGTGACAACACTGTCAATGCAACAGAAAAACAGCTTTTTTTCCAGACACTTTGATTTGGCACATCCTAGCTACTGTAACTTCACATCTTTTGTGTCAGGTGACGGTGTGTCTGTCTCTGTGGACGTCTCCTGTCACAGTAGACAAGAAGGAGCTTGCTGTGGAGTTTAAAAAATAATTCAGACATCTATGTAAGGCTGTCATGATACCGCAATTCTAAACGTTGATAGAATACTAGTATAAAAAAAAATAAAAAAAACTACTCGATACCTCTTTCGATGCCACGGAAAAAAGAGAAAAAGTCCTTGGCACATGAAATATGATATTTTTTCTTTATTTTTCATTAACATTAACAATTTTTTCAACTGTGCAGCCTTGATTGTAGATGTGTTTTCTTTTTATAGCTTTGGTACCTTCAATAGTATCAAATGTGGATATTGTGGTATTGAAAAGGTATCAAAGTATCGATACATCTGACAACCTTACAAAGACCCACAGACGATTATAAAGATAACATCTTTTTAAGGACTGTTTTTAGGTGAGGAATCAAGTGAGATAACACGCAGTAGACTCCTCAACCTCGTGCTGTAGTGCGACTGATGTGAGCTGGGGGCATCGAATGGTAAGTGTCGAATGACACGCTGCTGCGCTGCAGTGGCAGTGTGTTTTAGACTTGAGGCACATCATCACGTTAAGCGTGGGTCAGTTGGTAAACCACATGTTTCTTGAGTTCAAATCCAGTGATTCAATTTTGGACTGAAATTGACTCAGCTACACCACAAATAATACATAAAAAAAAAAAAAAAATCATTATTCAAATTATCAACATGGGCAAGAAAATAGAATAACATTTGTAATTATTCTCTCTGGTGGCTGGAGTGCTTCCAACATTAAAAGCATTAACAGAAAAGTTAAATTACAGAAAAAAGGACAATGTGTGCTTCTTTTTTCTTAAACACAATTAGATTTACTAATTAAGAAAAATGTATTTATTTTTGCTTCTTTTTGATTTGTCTTCCTAAGGACA
>JAOVVB010030647.1:0-15610 GCA_028570985.1 Heterobranchus longifilis
GGTGTGGCTGCTGAGCCACTTTGTTTTGGTTTACATGCAGTGCACAACTGTGACATCCAGCGGTGAAATGATTTCGCCTATTGCTCCTTTAAGGTTTTAAGACAGTACATTCACAATCACTGAAATGGAAATGATAAAATGTTTATGTCCCTGTGTGGTGTAGGCTATGTGCTGGAGAAGGAACGAGAGAGTGTGTGTGTACTGTATGTGTGTGTCTCGTTTTAATCTCATTCATATATTCATCAGCCGGCAGAAGTGCTGACGCAAGTGAGAGGAGAGGAGGCATGGAAGTGCGAGGCAGAAAGTGTGAGATAAAGAGTGAGGAGGATAAAGAAATCCAGAAATGTATCCATCTCTCCATCCATGCACCCGGAGTGCTACAGTAATAGTGATGTTTGATGGAGACATTAAACATACAGCATGGTGATGAATAGTGAATGTAGACATTTAGAAAAGAGGGCAGGGAAAATCAATTCCCTTTCTTCTCTTCTAACTGAATTTTATTTATGAACAAAGGGCAATTAAATACTCAAATGCGGACCAAAATAACAAACTCTCGCTGTCCACGGATGTATTTCAGCTTGCAAGCTTACATCACAGTGTACCCAGCTCTCTGTTGTGTCTGTTTACTCTCGTGCTGACAACACAAAGAGAAAAATGAAAGAAAGGGAAGTGTACAAAAATCTGATAAGACAGAAAATCAGGCAAACAGAGGAAAATGGAGCAATGATGAAAAGTAGAGATGAGGAAGAGAGGAGATAGAAACTGTAGGATGGAGACAACGATGACAGGACAAATTATTGACCTTTGACCAACAGAGTCACTACCCATAATTCACCAGGAGAATGTCCATACTGTGGACAGCTGGCTGAAAGTCACAGTTAACCAGGTGTGACACGCATTGACTTTTCACAACTGTAAAGGGCTGTTGTAGCAGTAATAACAAGATGATTACATGACGGATAGTTAGCAAACATGACATGGAGATGCACACAGGAAATTGTGTGTGTGTAGTGTTTGTATACTGTGTCAGCGCTGTGGAGATAGGTCCAGCGATGCAAGACTATATAGGAATAAACTACTTTTAGCAGAACAGTATTTATTGTAGTTTTTTTGATTTTACAATTTGTAAATGCTCCTTTAGTTTTTCTCTCACTTCATAAGTGTCAGGGGTGTGTAGGTTAGGTTTAGGTTTTCAGGTCCTCCTTTGAAGGCCCCAGAGCAGGGGCGTGTCTAGGGAGTGGCCTGGGGTGGCCAATCAGATTTCAGGGGTGGCCGGTGCCATCCCAATAAGAGACCCACGGGACAGTCTGCGATCTATTTAAGAGGCTGTAGCAGGCTCAGTTTTAAAGCTAGAGTGAAGTATTGGTGTCATACAAAACTAGAAGATCTAAGGAATGCATTGACACCAACTTTGTCATGCTAGCTTGTCGGGAAGGGGGTTATATAACGCTGGCGAGGGAAATACTGGCATGACCATTTTCAATGGGGTGCCTTGACCTTTGACCTCAAGATATCAGAATGAAAAGGCAAAACCTGCAGTTTTTCTCATGCAGTGTTATTCTCGCATATTCTAAAATAGTGTATTTGAATATTTCTGCATACTGGGGTCCATAAACAGTCTTGAATTACATAAATTGTATATCACTGGAAAGATGAGACTCTTGTGGATTCAATGAGCTCAATTGTATTCATGTGGGATGATGTTAGTCTCCATAGTAACCATTTCATTGTAGTGAGAGCATTTTTTAAAACTTGACCTCACTGTATAAAATGACCTGTAGTGACCTCGAGGATAATCACAGCCTCATGAAACTTTACAAACATAGAGACCTATTACATTCAGAGGATGTGTAACTTTGTTCCTCAAATTCTTGGTGTCTTAATGGTTAAATGTAGCAAATCTGTGTAACAAATGGGACTAACCCAAAAATTGCTGCAATTTATGAGACATAATAAAGCATGAGAATGGCCTTCATATACTCCCAATTTGCGCAAATCACACAAATTTGCTGATTACGTGAGTTGAAATATCTGAACTTTCATGGCGAGTGTTGGGATGACTCGCGCGAATGAAGCGATGAAAACAGAAGATTCCAGCACAAATTAAGCGAGTAGATTAATTTATTCACGTCTGGTCTGAACAAGACATAAGGGTTAAAGTAGATATACATAGTATGGAGACAAAAATGGTAAATTAATGTTATTCCGACATGTGTGTGTGTATGCACTCACATCATGCCACCCCTGCATAAGTCAGTGCCTCACTTGGGCCACCCCCTGTCAAAAAAGTCTGGACACACCATTACCCCCCAGAGCTGGGATGCAGCTAATCTTGCCAGTAATTGTTGAGATATCTTGCTCTGGAGATGTGTTCCCATCGACACAAAAAAAAAGTAGAATATGTTTGCCTGTTTCGTGCCAAAATAAAAACAGTAACTTATTAAAAATTCCACAGCTTCCTCTCGTTCTTAGTTCAGCCGGTGCTTAAAACTGTTGTCTTAATCCTTAATCATCCTAAATACAAGAACCAAGTCGCTACGGTTTACTGCACTCCAGTTACCTAGCAACACCCATTCACAAAATGCCATATAAGGCATAATGCAGTATGGAGGCTGAATGTACTGTCAGATTCAGAGAGAGGCAGAATGAGAGGACATTGAAGTGGCTTTTTCAGAGAGTAAATAACAAACCAGTGAATATCTGCTCTGCTCTGTGCCAGACGTCTTTATAAAGAAACATTCGGTCGCAGAGCAGGTTGTACTTTTTATGTATGACCGCTAAGGGTGTCGCGATATACCAATATTGACGATAACGTGATATTTAAAAAAATATAATATTCATATTGTATTAATAATTCACACATGATAATATCTTGTAAATAATCCAGCGTCTCTTAAACCATTTCTGTTTCTCTCTGTTCTCACTTTGTCTCCCTCCATCAACACGTTGGATTTTTTGTTTAAAAGTTCATCAGGTTGCCTTTTTCACTATCGGTGATGTCGTCTACTACATTAAAGTACTCTATTTACTATTTTTAGAATATCTCTGGAACGGTGCGGTCAAGAGACTTACTTTAAATTGCCTCCGCTTCGTTGTAGCTTTCCAACGAGGGCTCCGGTGCGATCGTATCACTTTCAGAAGCTTTGTAATCCAGCACGGAACAGCAGTGTCTTTTACAGACTTTATAAACCTAATCAATCCAACAATGAATGTCTTTTTTTATCTGTATTGAATGGAGTTGTTGTCGGAGCCTGTGTCTCTGACTGAGTGTGTGTGCGTAAAGGTGCTGATCCCAGAGGCCACACGCAGTGGACGTAACATGACATCCATCCTAGTATCAGCAGATCTGTGCTGTTTGAGCAGCGACCAAAACAATGAGTAGATTATTCTTTTTGGACGCTTTTGTAGAGTTATGGTTACAGACTCTCTTCACCTCCCTGCACTCGTATTATGAGTGTACTTCAGTTGCCAAAAAAGAGACAAAAGTTAAAGATTAATTTGACTGATAGCATTATTTCTTTATTTTTCATTTAGTTCTTGTGAATTCTTTTCACCACAATAATCGTGTAGTCAAAATCTGATATTGTGGCCCTAATGACCGTAAAATAGTCAATTTGGCTCATGAACTCATCACTCTACATGCACGACATCTCAATACCATGTACATTGTATTTCTTGACAACAGTCCAGTCAGCCTCCATCCTTTCAAATACCCACAGTCAATTTAAGTCCTACTTAAGCTGGAGCTGCTTTTGCATCCTGTAGTATCTCCGCCATGCACTTTTGCAGCTTACCATGTCGTCCAAATAGCAGCTCCTACCTGCCATGTAATCCCATGTATTTCCCGTCTTTCCTCAGCGCGTCCCTCCATTGTCAGCCAGTCGTTCGGCCCGCTGGTCAGCCGGCCGGCCAACTTGCCCGCCAATTAGTCATCTCAGTGGGAGCAGACTAAAACTTGGTCTCTTCCCACACCTAATACCTAACAGATCTTAAGGCTTACAAAGCAGACAGTAATGGGCACTGTGCACAAGACAGCTTTATAAACTGCAGCTTTTTGGCCCCAGAAAAAGAAAATAAAACACAGTGATTCATGAAACTGTGTTTCCATGGCAACCGTGGATATTTCATATTGGCAGGAAGAAGACTGTGGGACAAGGCTGCCTACTGTTCTGCTCTGCCCTTGTCTTTTCTCTTCTGCTTTAATCAATTATTGTTATATTCTTATGCTGCGTTCACACTACCGGCGACAAAGCAACAGGCTACACAAGTCATCTTCAGTGGAAGACGCCGGTGACTTTTTTCAATGGTCCAATGACACAGGGAAGCGTCAGCCAATGTTTGGTTTTTTTTTGGCTTCACCATTTTCGGTCCTCTTCTCTGGTACTGTGTTATCTAGCTAAGTTAGCTGACGCTATGTTAGCTTTCTGTGTATTACGGTGCACACAGGGATGCAATGCAGCGGCGAAATATGAAATGAAATGAGCCCTTCAGCAACACCAAGGTCGACTCATCGACATAGCTGGCCATGATCTGTTGCTTTGTCGCTCGTAATGTGAACACAGTTTAACAGCAGATCGTCGTGGCTTCACTCAGCATACTGTTGACCATATATGCAACCATTTTAAAGGTCCCATCTTGTAAAAAGTTATTATAAGGCAGGTGTAGGTGCCATATACATACTGTGAAAGTATCAAAACGCTCAATCCACCGAGAAATACACACAGCTCATATTCAGAAACTGTGCCTTAGAATGAGCCGTCAGGACTTCTGTACAGTTGTGATGTCACAACTATACTATATATATAGGTAGAAAGTTCCGCTACTGTGTCGTTAAAATCATTCCCTGCTGCATTGATGGTGTTGCATGAGTGAAGATGCGGAAAACCCGGAAACGCTGACCAATCACAGCAGAATGGGCTTTTTCAGGAAGTGGGCTTAAACAGACAGGCGCTAAAACAGAGCGTTTCAGACAGAGGGTGAACACAGGTGTTCCAGCATAGATAGAATGCGAAAAATAATGTTGTTTTTTGTTTTTTTTACATTAAAGCATGTAGGCTAAACTAGTAGAAACCCAACCTGAAAATGAGCTTAATGTGGGACCTATAAATGTGAATAGATAAACTGTTTCAAACTTTGTTGCTACATTTAACGACTTTTCAGGCAGTTTTGGCAACTTCTGAGAAATGACAAGTTTTTCTGACCTTGGGGAAACAATGTTAATAAGTCTGTTTCTAAAGCAGTTTAGTAAATATCGGTGCAGCTGATGCTGATGCATTTATCTTTATTGCCCCAGGCGTAAGCAAATTTAACAAGCTTTTAGGGGCTCACAGCCATAGATGGCTCAACAAATAAGCAATTTTACAAATGAGAAGTTGTCAATTAATGTTTTGAGTATTTATTTACACAATATTATCATATTTGCACTGTATTTATTTTTGCCCTTTCCAGAAAACTTTGATTGTGTTGATTCATTTTAACATTTTATTTTATTTTCCCCTCGTATATTTGCACACTGCGTGCGTGCGTGCATGCAGCACTGCTTGACGCTTGGAGTTGAGTTAGTGTCTCCATGAATCACATTATGATCTCATATCACTTATTCATAGACCTATGAATTATAGAAACCTTAATGAATTGTTCACCTCTGTGCAGCATCTTGTGGGTCATGTGTGCATTTGAATGTAGTTTTACAGAGTTACTAAACACTAGTTGTTCTGCTCGGTTTTGCTCCGCTCTCCTCTGGTGTACAGTGATGTGGGGTTTGATATGGACTGGATCCATCACATTAATTATACTTCCACACAGTGAGAACAATTAGTTTTGCTGTGGTGTCTCCACTCTAAAAGTAAAATCTCTAAAAGTACAAAAAAAAACAAAAAACTGTTGATGAGTCATTGTAACCAAACCAAAACCACAGAGAAACACAGAGTGTCTGATGTTAAATGTTGACTTTTCAACATAATGTTCACCTGGTGGCAAAATAATGTGCGGTCAGTACTTTGGCAGCCTTGTGATTTAATTTTCTCCCTGGTTCCACACACTTTACAGGGATTTACATAATGCCATCATTATATTCATGTTTAAAAAAGACCTGTGGACGCACAGAAAGCTTTATTAAAAACATACTTGATCTTGACCCAGGTGGCCTCTATTACAGCTGCTAATCCAAACCTCATAATGTGACATTGCAAATCTATTGATTCTTTAGTACTTAAAAAAAAATTTACATGTAAAAATGTAGTTGCCAAGTGATTTTGGCTAAAACTCCTCTTACTGGCTAGAATGGTATTTGTTGCTTGGCAACATTCATCTTAACAGGAAGCAAATATTGAAGCTTCACTGATTTATTGACACAACTCTTTTTGTTGGCTCTGCACCAGGCTGTCAGTTCACTGCATGACATCCTGCTACCTGCAGGGAGCCATCTCATACTCATATAGTCTCTTTGGTGTTTGTGTGTGTGTGTGTGTGTGTGTGCGTGCATGCATGTGTTTTGAAGACACTCCATTCTCAAGCTGCTTCTGAATATACAATTCTCTCAGCAACTATCCTCCTCTGAGACACACACGTGTTAACAACCCAATCACCAGAATACATGTTGGCATTGTATGTTTCTGCAAAACCACAGATATGTTACATTTGTACGTTTCATGTGTAGTGGATATGTTGAAACTTAACATTTATTTACATTTCAATTTTTAATTTTATGTTGTGACAAGGCTGTGGTTAACGTGTGGTAGGTTTAGGCACAAAAACACTTAGGGTTAGGGTTTGGCTTAAAATACCCGTTTTTGTCGCCAGAAGTACAGCTAGAAATGTCCCGACTTTTCGTTAAAAAATACCTGTATTTGTTGGTCTCGAACAGTGTCTCCTGCTCGCTGCTGTTTGGTCTTTCCCAGGTTAGACGCCATCCACCACCGTCCTCCTCCTGATGAGAAATTTAGCTCATGTGATCTGAACTACGTCATTTTAGAAAGGTTAAAGTTAGGAAAAGGAAAGGTTTTGTTGCCTCAACCACGGTTAGAAATGTCCCTACGTCTCGTCAAAAAATACCTGTTTTCGTCACCAGAACCACGGCTAGAAATGTCCAGAGGTCTCATTAAAAAAACACCTGGTTTTGTCGGTGTCAAACAGTGGTCTCCTACTTTCTGCTGCACCCGTCTCACCCATCTTACCCCATCCACTGTCCCCTCCTCCTCCCGACGAGAAACTCAGCTCATATACATGTGATCTGAACTTACGAAATGTTGATGTATGAAACGTACAAATGTAACATATCTATGGTTTGCAGAAACGTACAATGTCAACATTTTATTCTGCCGACTGGGCTGAATTGAAACCTAATTCTAAACTTAACCCTAAAACCAAGTATAAACCCTCAAACCCTTTGGAGTATTGAGAACTGGACAAAATGTACACAGTTTGCAGTATGAACTTCCTGTCACTGTGCAGTATCTGCAGCTGGGAATCCTGCTGTTGTGATATCACGAGCGTCATTGTTGTATTTCCATCTAACACGCACAGAATAGGTATGAGGTGTTGACAAGCAGCTGCAATTTGGTACCAAAAATAGGCGAGCTCTGTAAATGTACAGCAGTGCGGCCAGTGTTTTATAGCAGATCCATGCTTGGCTCTCGAAACCAGAGCTGCCCAAAATAGGACCTGTGGGCAAAATCAGCTGAATCTGAGCTGCCTGAAAATAGGACCTGTAGGCAAAACCTGGCTCCCATAAAATGAGTTTGGCCCACCAAAGTGTTACACAGAGTGTAAATTGTGCTGTTTCTGATGCACTGTGTTTACATTTGATAACTTCTCACCTGAGTTACTGAACAAGACTTTCCTCCTGTATCTGCATGAGTTTCTGCTCCTAAACGAATAAGAATGTGATGTTTGCACATTTATTGTACAGTATTTAATTTCTCCTTCAAAGTTTTCACTCAGTAATCATTCAATATTGCTATTTGGCAATGTTTTTGACGGTGAAGTTTCAACAATAAATAACAAATTATGCAAAATAATTGTATTCCTAAAGTAATCAATAATAGAAATTATTGTTTTTGATATAACATTTGGGATTGGACTATTGAGCAAAGCAGTCAGTCATAAACAGACACAGCATGAAGCTCCTCGTATTGATTTTAAATCACTGTAAAGCCTGGCCTCTTGTGGCTCACTGCTTTTATAAAACAGCGGCGATGTAACACAACACGGTAATCAAACAGCACAGCTGCATGTGGACAAACCACGAGGAATCAAATATACCATATGTTTAATGATTCCACAATATAATACTCAGTCTAAACAAAATACGTAGTAAATAACAGATGAGGCTCCCATCTTCCCAGGATATACAGTGTACATTTGCACGCAAGCCTTTAAAAGATGCGAATTCATAATTTCAACAAATACTACAATTATTTTTATTTATACTTTGTCCCCATTTTCTAAAAGTACACCACTTTATTGTATGAAAACAAAACATTTGATTGTTTCAAAACCAAACTAAAATGCCCCAAAGACCGTCTAAATTGTTGCCAGGCAACAAACACAGTCCCAGCTGTTAAACAGGACTTTAGCATTAACTTTTTCCAAATGCAGTCTAAGCGCCTGTGTGCACACAGTTTTTTTCTGGCAGAAAAGCGCTGGCAGATCATCAAAAAAGCTCTCTGTTCTGTTTCTATCACAACAACATTAACGTTAGCTCACCAGCTAGCTTAATGCTATGGAAACAGAGGGTTACCAGGGTTTCATCACGATACAATATTATATTGATTCTTTGGACGACGATACAATATTTGCTGAAATCACAAAGTCTGCCACAATACGATTTCGATTTGATTCAATTCAGGGGCCTGCGATCGATATGAGACGATGTCATATCATTTAACACAGTTACATTTATATCAACTCACAAAAAGCAACTCAAATATGATTTGACAATTTTATTACTGAGCTCTTCCAGACATTTAAATGAGAAACAATCTATTCTTTTCAATAAAAAGAATAAAATATAAAATACGAAAATACAGTAAAGATGCGTCTTAAAGATGATATGTATCAATATTTTCACTTTGCATCGATGATGTTGGATCGTCGATCATTGAATCGATATATCGATCCGGAACGATGTATCGTTACACCCCTATTGATTGCACAGCTGACAACAAGCTTACGACGCCCGATCTGCTGCCACAAACAGGCTTTATTCTCTCTTTGCTGTGACAGTTTCCTGAAAAGGAGCGCTGATGACGACACACCGCCTTTCGGAAAACTTCAGAGATTTTCAACTTGAAGCGCTCGGAGCGACCGCACAAAAATGGCGGAGCGCTCTGAAAAAAGACGCTGGGTGCAACGCTTTTTCTATAGGCAGCATAGGCTCTCTCTATTGAAAAAAAGACGCTGGCGCTCAGGAAAAAAAAAAACACTATGTGGACACAGGCCCTTAGGAAGTTTCATTCCTAGAAGTTAAAACTTAAAGACATGATGTTGAAGTTGGTGTTTTATCAACTTCCATGGGTTTGGACAAATCCTCAATGTGACCCAGGAAACGGACGGACGGACAGACAGACTGACGCAGCGACTGGCTGGCCAGCTTCCTGTTTTCTCCCAGACTGTTGTTAAACTCAGTCAATCTTGGAGAGTCCCATCGCTGCCATCTGGGTTTATCTGGAGCTTCATCCACTGCCAACTGGCACAGATGGCATCAGGATACTATGTCATTTGTTTGAGTAGAGTTGAGTTCAGCCGAGTGAAGTCGAGCTGAAGGTCCTCAGTCATGTTTAGTTACCGAGTGTCAGAGGTCAGGATATAAACCATATTTATCCAGTCTTGTTATATCATACATTTTCTATTTCTACTTTTACTGCTCCAGTTTTAAGCCTTCCACTCACCTGGTAGTCCTTCTCCTCTACACTGTTTGGATTTATTACATTTGTTGAATACTCGATTCTGATTGGTCAATCACAGCATTCCACGATCTGTTATTTCAGTATAGCAGACCGTCGCCGTGGATGCAGTTCTGGATGGGACTGGGTATTGCCTACAACCTCACGATACGGAGTACGCAATACAATATCACCTTACATGTTGATTTTGAATAATGACCTGAATTTACAGCTGTTCTTTAATCTCTAACAGCGATCACACAACTTAAAACACTTCAGGCCCACAGAGATCTTAAAAGGGAATTTAGTATTGTATTGACAGCATTTGCTGCTGTATCGATACAGTAGCATCTGTATCGATATGTGTATCAGCAACATCATGATATATTGCCATCAACGTCCATCAATTCGCAGAAAGAAGTCAACAACAAAACTTCAGCTTCCTGTTACTCTTTCTAATATTAATCTGAATATATTTGGAGAGCATGAAACTTTGGATTTATGGTTAATGGATGAACTGCCCCCAGTAAAGAGAAGAAAAAGAGAACAAGAAAACAGCGCAGAAGAAACAAGAGAGGTTAAACGACAGAGCTGGACGACAGAGACATTGACAGACAAACACTAAATCACCTTCAGGGTGATTCAAGACCCCGTCGGGGTTCTATTCGCGATAATGACCCGCTCGCTCTGCATTATCCCTTACTCAGATCACAAGAATTTAAAACTCATCCAGACTGACACTGCCCCTTTTGGAAGGCAGCTATCTTTTTATTGCAGCATCCCACTGAGGCAGACGTAATTGAAGGACAACACTGCCCGAATCAGAAATCACAGCATGAAATAGATGTCTGATTACCAGTATTGTTTTCACCTTGTGCGTGTGTGCGTGCGTGCGTGCGTGCGTGCGTGCGTGCGTGCGTGCGTGCGTGCGTGCGTCATGGCGAAATGTGGTCCTGGAAACACCTACTGTAGCGAGAATGACCACAGATTTTGTCAATGCGATAGCGTCACAACCGTGCAAGATGCCGTCACAAAACTTCGCAGGTGTGTAGTCGAGCTCAAAATGAAGGCCGAGTTCGAAGAGGGGTGTGACTTTTTTTTGGTAGTTAAATGCTCTTTTGCAGGAATGGATGCTCCACACTCACACATTTATATGAGATAGATTACACCTGGAAGCTTCTTAGCTCAGCCACAGTGTGATCTGTTTAGCAGTTGTGGGTTAATGCTGTGCTCAAGAGCTCCTCAGCACTGGTTATAGGCGAGAGGCAACCACCAAACAAATGTATCCTGATGGTCGTGGAATCGAGCCTCATGCCTGCTTCTGGATGACTCAGGATTTAAATGTAAGAATTTAAAGTTCTCCTCCAGGCACATGTTAAACTATGTAAAATACTCTGCTGTGATTAATGTTTTGTTTAACATGGTTTTCCCACAAAGAAGTAAAAAAGAAAAATTTAAAAAAACACAGAAAAGATGCTGGAAGCACATCTACTCTTCAAGATGTCTTTATTGTCATTATGCATGCACAACGAAATTGCAACTGTGTCCACTCACATGGTGCAAAAAAATATTAATCAAATCAATAGTAAATAGAGGCATAAAAAAGTACCAGCTATAAGCAATATGCATATTAAAATAAATTAAAATCATCGGCAATACAGTACCCTTGAAGCTGTAAGCAAATATATTAAAATATATTAAAAATCATCAACAACACAGTACTTCTGAAGTGAAAGTGACAAGTGCGACAGAAATATTGCACATGCTCCTGTACAGCATGTTATTATCTCTTCTGCCTCATTAAGAAATTATGGATCTGGCCTCAAGCCCCGCCCTCCACCGCTGCCATAGTTACGCTGTGGAATGTCCCAGCCACAAGTGACTTTAATTGTTCCTCAGACATGTGATGTCATAAAACCTGGCTGTCTGGATCTGGATTTTTGAGACTTGTTGTTGGCACACTGCAGTTTCAAGGCAGAAATTCTCAGCCGGGGTGTTGATGCTCATTTCATGATATGTCTTGTAGCAAATAAAAAACACCATATAGACATGTTAACATGGGTAAAAACTGGATTTTCACCAGAGGGGCTCTTTAAAATCGACCATGACAAGGATAATTTTAAACTCAAGTTGAAACAGTTCCTAAAGATTCATGCAGTCATGAATGACCTGTTGTTATTATTTTATTGTACTACATGTATTGCTTGTGTTTTGTTCTGCTTTGTATGTATTTTATTGTTGAGTTTTGTGTAGTTTAAAGGTTGCATTGCAACTTAGCTGAGGTTATACAGTAGAAGCTGTGGTATTAATTCATGCTGTGTCATTTATGTCCAGCACCAACGCCAGGAAGTAGTGAGCCTGTTGGGTAGCAGGGCAGAAAGTAAGTATGTGGAACGTTTCTTTAGTTGGCTAACTTTAACCATACCCATAACAATATATATTTTTATTTTTTATTTTTTATTTTTTTTGTTGCCATAACCACTTTCCCTAACCTTAACCATACTAGGGCTGCCCTCTCTTTGTCGATTAGTCGACTAATCAGTTGTTTTAGTCTTTGTCGACTAAGATTTATTTCGTCAATTAGTCATTTTTTATGCTTTTTCATGCTGAATGACTTATTTCCAAGAAAATGATGAGCACATCTCATGCTTTTGCGTGATTCTTTGTGGAGAAACTAAATTTTACAGATCTGTCGATTAACTCAACTAATCGATTAGTATACAAAATCATATGAGTGTTAGTCGACTAAAAATGTCTTCAGTCGAGGACAGCCCTGAACCATACTGCAGTTGCCATGTGCAGATGTTGTAAAAAGGAAGAAATGTGAAATGCTGTTACCATTGAATTTGGATGTAATGTGGAGTTTTGCAGAATCTGTACATTACTGATGTTCTGGTCTGGATTGCTGCTCTGTGCTGATCAGTCCAGAATGAGTCGCTGAGGTGAAAGAAAGCACATTGTAGATTAACGGGAAGTTTAGCAAATGATTCATTGGCAACCTGCTAGTACTTAGCTGCCAAGTGTGTGAAGTCATTGTATTGCTTTGCAAGCTGATATTAAAGGCAACAAATAGAATTTAATTGGCCTCATGCTGGCTGTGGATGAGCTGATTGGACCCACTCAGTCGGCTACTGACTCCGAGCAGCAGTTTGCCGCGCTCTGAACTCTGAGCTCTGCTGTTCACTTAACACGTGTAATGTCCATCACAAAACCAACAGGGGTCCTTTGCAGTTCAGCGACTATCACAACTATGCAATCATAACTGTGGCACACCTGCGGCTAGTTAATGTCCTCCACATCGTTTGGATTTCTCAACAACTGTTTACGTGAAACTCATGTTTAGCCTCTGGACTACCATCAGACATTTTAGAGAAATGTCTAAATTTCCTGCAGACTGCTGCAATCATTTGCTTTGTAATGAATACATTTACCAAAAGCACGCACATCCAAATGATACAAAGGTGCTGGAGAGAATGTAAAAGACGGAGAAATAGAGTCCGCACACTAGAAATTAAATCGGATAGAAAGGCCATTCAAGTCAACGGAGCAGAATGGTCAGAGCGCCGGCCATTTTTATGTGTGCCGTTGCCAGGCAACAGACTCACTTCCGTATAAACTTCCGTATAGTTTTGCAGCATGTTGCGGACTCTCTGTTGTGAAGAGGTTTTACAATAATGACCAAACAAACGTTATAGAGAGCCAGAGTAAATAAGTATTAATTAACAACTTAATGTTTCATCCACACACTCTTGTCACAGTGCAGGAAAACATGCTGCTGTCAAGGCAGAGGACCAGAAAAATGTGTCTTTACATCTACTTTATTTCAATAACCACTTTGTGTTTGGACTTTGCAACAACGGAGTTATTGGAATTAACGTTATTTGGGTCACATGTCGAGTCGGAAGTTTACAAATATAGAAAAAGTATTTTTTTGTCAGGTAACAAACATTATTAATGTCTGATATTTATGGTTAGGTGTTCCAGTTACCTCTGTCGTCTTTTTCTCCTTCATATCTGAGTGTATTTTGTCGTGCTTTTTAAAAAATAATGATGTTTTATGGTGTGACAATGTTGTAGTTGTTTGGAGTTTGGGTTAAAATGATCACTTGTAGCCTACATCAAAATACACTAATATATTAAAGGCGAAACACTCCAGTGAGTGTGTGTTTTCGGGACATTTTTCAGACCATTTGGCTGTTGGACTTTAGCAAGCTAGTTAGCTAACGAGTCGCTAGTTACAGATCATGAGCCGAACAGCGGGCTGGCGGGGTCCCTCCGTCTCCCCGCCACTAGAAGACGTTAATTAACGTTAAGTTAATAAACGTTAATTCTCCTGGAGGAGACAAACAGCCGTCCATCTCTTAACTGCCATTCTGCTCTCTTTCCAGTGTTTAGTCTGCGACGCACTTTACGGCCCCACTGACATGTCACCATAACAACTAACAACAATAGACATTTTGTTTTGTACTAGTCAAATGACCACGGAAAACAGCTCAATGACCCTTCTATCCAAATTCTAATTCTATGCTCTGCACACTAGTTGTTATCATTAGGCACTTGAAATATTACATATAAATATACGTTCATATAGGAGCATAATCTAGTGTGCGGACTCGATTTCTCCAAAGATTACCATGGTCAGCATTCACTGTGTCCTGTCCTGTGAATTCAAATAATGAGCTTCAATGACACTGTGATCATTTTTGATAGATGGCACCTTTACCTTTCAGATTCAGATTTAATTTTAGAAGCTAAAGTGTCGGTCAAGAGGAGGAGGGACACATTTATCCCGGGCACAATGCCAAATACTTAGAGTCTTTGGCAGTGCAGGGACAGTCGCTGATAATGTCGGTGATGTTTTTGCAAACTGACTCTCAAACACACATCTGATCATCTGAACGTGTTACTGCTGGTTAGATTGGAAGACCTGCAGTTGTTGTCTTTGTGGAGTAAAATCTAAAAGAAAAAGACACTAAAAGGGGCACACATTAAGATCTGTTTTTCTGTCATTATGAGTATTATCAAGCCTGTGCAAACAGTTGTATAATGTCTTTCTGTGGCTCCGGAGGAGCAAATAACCACGATGATGCCATTAGGGTTATCTTGGCTTTAGGATGGAAATAGCTTATTTGTAACAGAAATCCTCTGCATTACAAACTGCAGGAGTGGGATTTTGAAAGATATGAGCGTTTACGAGGCAGGGAGGGTCTGATTCTGTGTTTGTGTTACATGGCATGAATGGCAGAGATTGGAAAACATGTAAGACTTGCAAGATGCAACATGTAGCCTATATGTTTAGAATAACAGAGGAGTAAAACATTCAACAGCCACATAAACACACACAAAACCTTTTTAATTTAAAATCATCTTTTAGCAACATTGGGCTATTTTTGTCCACAGAAGAAACATTTTTCTCACAGGGAAAGATGGAGGCAGCATGGCAACAGTCAGGGACACGCTCCACCTCAAGTGTGTGTGTGTGTGTGTGTGTGTGCGCGCGCGTGCGTGCGTGCGTGTGTGGTGACACAATGAGATAAAAAGATTACTTCCATTCTTTTGTATCTTTTTTTTTTCACACACATACACACACCCGTGCACAAGTAGGTTTACAACACGCTGGCACGCACATTCATGGACACGCGTAAACACACCTACTGTGGCGTCCTCCTTCCATCTTCATCCATCTCTATCTCCCTCCCTCTCCTCCTTTCTCTCTCTCTCTC
>JAOVVB010030657.1:0-15609 GCA_028570985.1 Heterobranchus longifilis
TTTTGTGAAGTTGCTTTGAGACAATGACCATTGTTAAAAGCGCTATATAAATAAAATTGAATTGAATTGAATTGAATGTAGCTATAAGGTAAATTTTCTAGCTGGAGGATGTTTTAAAGTTCAGTACTAATTCAGAATCCCCAAACAATAGTAGCCAGCTAACGTAAGCTAAAAAGATCGGGGTTCATATTTGTCCCTAATTATGACCCCTCAAATAATCCTACAATATGTAGTTAACAATCTAGAGAAGAGTTTGACGTGAAGATAGCAGCCAGTTGATGTTAGAGTTAGCTTTTTAGCTAACATGAGCTAAAGAGTTTGTGGATAAATTTCTCGGTGTAGAAAGTTCAAGAATAAAATGTAATATGAAGTACAAATGAAAAGTAAAAAAGCAAAAAACAAGAGTAACTATACTTGTTTAACAAAGCAGCACATGACGGTGGTCATGCTTGATGGAAACCCTGCATCAGAAGCACTGTCGACTGCACATGACCTCACTTATGACATGGTTATGCATAGTGTCTTATGACTGAGGGTTTGAGTGAAGCCATAACTGATTAATAAATTAGACACACACACCTGCCATGTCTGGGTTTCCTTGACCTTGAATCTTTTCATGCTGAAAGAAACATGAGGTCATGTGACTGCTGAAATGCAGACTAACCTGCAATTAAACGATCCATCACATGATAAGGTGTTTTTTTTTTGTTTATTAACAAAAAAGCTTCCCTGGGGGTCACGTACTGTATTAGACGTAAAAGGCACTTTTTTTTTTTTTTGACATTGTAACACACCACTGATGGTTACTGTATATCACAGGTTTATATCAATGCACTCGCTCTTATACGTTTTTGATTCTTTAGCGGCAGTGTTGTTTATCAGTAATGAGGCGTTTATTTAACATTTATGGAAGGAGTCTCCAGTGTCAGAGCTTTGTAACAGACCTTTCTGATGTGTTAAAGCTTACTTTTTCTTATTAATTTTTGCATTTTTTTCTCTTACATTTTATTTAAATTATACATTTTAAAATCAAATGTTAAAAGATTAAATGACAGTAGAAAATAAATGAATTAAAATTGACAGGTTGGTTAGAAGGATAAATCTGCGGTCACGTCACAACATTAAAATTAAACCCAAATAGGAATTAAAGTACCATGTGTCATTCTTTAATAAATGTTGGCAAAGATGAATAAAACTCTTTTTTGTAAATTGGATGTCAGTGCAGTGATGAGTTCGATTCGGCCTAGCGGCCACACAGACCTGGAAGTACCAATGAACACGACTTGAGTTGGTGTTTCCAAGAAGTAAATAAACAAAAATTAACAGTTTTGGAGTTATTAGAACCATCGTGTTGTGTATTATTACAGAAATAAAATAAAGTCACATATAAAATATTAACAGCAATTAATTTAACTATAGTCATTTAAACATGTGCTTTGACTTTTGCATGTGTTTTTGGGATTTGCAGCGCATTTCCATAATGTTTCTGCTTTGACTTTTGTATGCACTTTGGCCCTTAGGGTGTTTTTTTTTTTCTTCTTAAACCATTCTTCTTCTTCTTCCAGGTGCTCCCACCAGCTTTGGTGATGGTTGTGGCAAATGTTGTGACTATTACAATCTCAGATTAAAAGTTCCAGTTGTGTTTAATGTCATGCCAACTTTAACCTAATATTAGCGCTCACTTTTTTTTTTATATCTGCGTTAACATTGTGTAAGAACCCAATGATCTCCAACATCCATTCTGTCCTCTGTTCAGTATCTCTCTCTCTCTCTCTCTCTCTCTCTCTCTCTCTCTCTCTCTCACATTGTGTGTGTGTTCAAGCAGCCACTCTACCTCTTCTCTCGTCTCCATGCTCTATTACTCCCTTTCATCGCTGCCTTGTTTGCCTTTAATAGCTGCGCTGTGTTCACAGTGTGTCACAACACAGCTGTCATTCACCGGCTGCTTTGAACTTACAGGATCAAAAAAGTCTCCCAGAAGCCAAACGCACACAGCAGCAAGTCTAGAGCTACAGCTGTCTTTATTTAAAATAAATAAATAAATAAATATAATAATAAAAGAGAAAGTGAGACTTCTGTTCTCGCTCAGGATGTCTCATATCCTGTTCGATCAGTGCCGCGGATCACAACAAAGTGTTTAACACAACTGGAGACTCATTTCTACTACTCATCTTTTCCATAGTTAAGCCTCTTTCTCACATCCTGGATTTACAGTAGTTCCTTAATTCCTAAAGTTTTAAGACATCTGGGAATTTTATGGAGATCTTCAGGAAGTTCAGTAACCGCTCGTCATCGTTCGGGAGATATCCTAGTCATCGAAAAAAACTGAGAGGAAGACAAAAACTGAAATGCATATTGAGAATCTTGGGAAAGTCTCGAGGACTCTGTTGTATGTATTTTGTAGGTAAATCATAGACGATCAGAAATGCTTTTTGGATTCGCCCAAAACACAGGTGCTGATTTAATTTTTTCATGGTGAACATATAATACAGAAATGTGTGTGTGCCATAGAAGTTACTTCTGGAACTTTTAGTTACTTTTGGAAGTGACCGATCTTGCATCCCTAAAAATTTCAAGCTGCTAACCTTAGCTGGTTTGGAGAGATGACTTTATATGTGCGAAAAAAATGGACATTTTTCTGGAGGGCATTTACTGTCTTGCTTCAAGCAATCATCATTTAAAATGCAATTTATTTACATTTCTTTATGAGGATTGATAGCAAAATAAGTTTCTAGAAGCATATGACCTGTAAAAATTGTTGCTTAAATAGTTTTTTGGTAAAAGCTTAAAAAGCAAAAAAATAATGTGTATTTTAATTCAAAAAAGTTACGGACACTACAGACATAAAATGGCATGAAATCGTATTTAGCAAATGTGTTTCTCTTTATCTGATAAAAGATATAAATTAGTATGAATATTTACAAATAACGAAGCATGGGTCGAAGATAAAAAGCATTAAGTATTATGGAAAATAGTGTTATATGATCCTATCTAAAAATAAATTTACTTTTTCACCTAGGTGAGACACTTTTTAGCACCAATACCATGTTTTGGCTAATAGTTTGTTATTAGTTTCGCACAGTTCATTACATGGTACATTGTAATTAGTATATTAAACCATTTCACAGCTAATTGATTATGGCGTTAGTTCAGAATTTTATTTTATTTTTTTTTTGAAAAAGGTAAATCAGGACATTTCTGTCTTCAGGTCACTGCATTACTAAAAATAAACACTAACATACAACTGCAAAATATGCATTTTTGGCTACCTCAAAACTAAATTAACTTCTTGATGCTGGTCTTTCGGCTGCTCCATCGGATTTGCACACAACGTGGCACAGGTTTGACGCCGGATGCCTTTCCTGACACAACCCTCCCATTTTTTTTATCTGGACTTGGGACCAGTACTGCATCCAGTGGTTGGGCTTTGACCCAGGCCCTTCCGCAGGTGGCTGAGTGGCAGGTGGCTGAAACCTGAGCCACCAATGCCTGCTAAATAAATTAACTATGAAAGTAAATAAATCAAAGCAAGAAATGTTTATTTATTCATGTTCTATACATCTTAACCTGTACAAGGTCCAAGGAACCATGAATCCTATCCCAGGAAACTTTGCTCATGAGGCAGGGTACACCCCGAACAGAGTGCCAGTCCATCACAGGGTGCACTGTGGGAGGAAACCCACCGAGAACAGGGAGGACATGCACAAGTCCACACACACACACACACACACACACACACACACACACACACACACTACGCCGAGGTACGACGCCACAGTGCTCTGACCCCTACACCACTGTGCCCCCACAATAAATGTTTAAAATAATAAATCTGCTCATTATATTACACTCTTTCAATACATAACAGGTCCTTAAAAGGAATGCACGACCTGGTTGCTCAGCTAAAAGGAGTCATTATGAAACAAGAGTTCATAGCATGGAAGGCTGTGTCCATAAAAACAGAGCTCTTTATACAGTAGGTTAATGAGCGGTTGTGCATGGATGGAGAATGCGACGTCTGAGAGAATGATGCACAGATTATTTTTAACAGTGACTCAGACTCCAGTCTCGGTAGCATCTGAGAATCCGAAAGAGTACACTGAAAGAGTACAATGTTCTTAATGCATTTTAGTATTTAATTAGTCAGGGCTGAAATTTCATTTAATGCGTGTCGTGCCGGTTGGGCCATGAAGCCCCAAGAATGGCTCAGTGTTACTTTTCTAAGGAATCAAAGTGATGGTTTCCCAAACTTTGTCCGATTTGAACTCGACGGCCAAATCTCCCTGAGTTTTGCACGCACCCCCACGAAACTTATCAAAACATTCAGCCGGGTCTCCTGAGAGCTATGGAGAAAGTTGACCTATGGTAGAAAATGCTTCATGATTTATGACAATTTGTTTGGGATCCACACCAAGCCCCTTTGCACCTCTTTGCTTGTTTTTGGTTCAATCTGCTCTCTCAAACAACCTCAAAGCAATTCTGTAGCTCCAACAGTTCCCGAGATATTCGTCTCGGAATCGGAGGACTCACTTCCCTATTCAAGCGAATGCAAAGAATCATGTTACATTGTCTGTTGTTAAAGCCAACAACAAATTGTATCTTGGGAACCGTGTGGGGTACGAATGAGCATTTTTCATCATTTTACCCTGGAAAAGTGGTGCACCATCTTTCCACCCCTAGTTCACAATTTCTAGTTTATTATTTAGTACTGCGCTTTGTCATCCTTCAACTGGTTCATGGTTAAGTCACAGGTAAGTCATGTCTTCCTCTAAACAACCACAGCTCCTTTTATGTATGTAAATTTATGGAAAAAAGTATTGCCATCCTTTCCAAGGAGCAGAAAAAATTTATTTGACAGCAAAAAAAAAGAATTTTAACAAAAAGTGGAAAAGAAACATTGAGGGTTTTCACTTTATCTCAATCTGACAAATTATTAGCACCCTTAAAGGATATTTCACTTGCAATTTAAAAGTCATATGTGAGGGTGGATAAAATAATAGTCGAAAGTTTTCTTTTGGATTCCACTGCATCTACAATGATATAAGAGCTATAACATTAAAACCCACTATGCATTATGCATCAAAATCCCAGTATTTTATAGGCTCCCCTTGTGCCGCCCCGGGGCAGCTCTGGCCCCTCGGGGCATGACTCCACAAGACCTCTGCGGTTTCTGGCACTGGGAGTCTAACAGCAGTACCTTGGGGTGTTGCATTCTGTGGATCGGATTTGTTTGTCCGGCGCATTCCATGGATACTCAAGTCAACATTTTTCAGCAATTTGTTCTACACTGGCTTTTCTGTGGAATTGGATCAGCTTTGGTTCCCATAGTCATAGATGAGCCTTGTGTGTCCATGATCCTGTTGATTTTTTGTTTTCATTTCACCTGGAGGTTGTGGTGTTCATGTTGTGGCTAATTTGTGTTTATCTCAATCATGTAGTTTTTTTCTCCTTGTTCATTTTCTTTGACGCCATCAGCTCGAAACATGTCAAGGAATGTTCTAAATACGCCTATAAGGGGTGGCATTCACACAAAATGAAACTTTCCCAACCAGTGCAAAAGTGAGTCAGGCCTAATTCTCAACTGCCGACGTGCCTATAAACGTGTGTGTGTGTGTGTCTGAAGGTGTGTAAAGTGGGGCAGGTATTTTTGAGTGTGCTGCAGTGAGACAGAAACAAGTCCCACAAGCTTCTGCAGCTCAAGGACACCAAACCCTTCAGACGTGTGCTTTAACGATCACGGTACTGCTTGGCTTCCCAGGTTGCCATGCTAATCATTTAATTTGTTTAATTAAAGTCAGTTTCATATCAATTTGCCATAATGTTTGCTCAGTAATTTGTCAGATTGTGCTTCGCACCTTGCTTTGAAAATTGTTTTAATAAAAATTTCACGTGCCATGAAAACATGTGTTTATTAAAGAATACAGAGAACGTAATAATATTCAACAAACAAATCATTATTGATTTTAATGCATAGTTATTTACATAAATAAATAATTTAAATAAACCTATTTAGCACAATACGACACTCATTATTAACATGTTTTACATGGTCAGGTTTGACACATAATACTGTATATGATCCCTATAAAACTAAAAATATATAATTGTGTCCCATTGGGAATGCCATGTTTATTAGATTATTTTAATTTTAAAAAATGAAAGCACTTGTTCTTGATGAAGTATTTGTTCTGGAACACATCAGAGGATCACAAATATAATTTCACAAATTTTCATTATGTTTGGTCAATGTCAAAAGTATTAGCACCCTTCTTGAATATTAGAAGCTTAACCACATGGGGATGTTTTACAGATTTTTAGTATACGTTGTTTTTAGGAGGTTTTTTGCAGATATTTTTAAAAAACTGAATTCAAATGTATTGGCACCTCACAATTATTATTATTATTATTATTATTATTATTATTATTATTATTATTATTATATAAATGCAGCCCTAATGAGAATGTAATAAGCACTCAAGGTGCTTGCAGAGGATATCCGATCATCAGGTGTTCTCAGAGTTTGTATATGGTATTTTATTATAACATATTTAATTGCTAATTTGGATGAATTTGTTTTCGAAAATATCCATCTGCAGTATTTAATCCAATCCATCTCCATTGTCAATCCTCCTGACAGAGGTAACCATGTTATGGGATGTAAGAGCATCAAAATGAACATTGGAATGTTTTCTTGCCAAAATTAAATTTTTAAACCATGTCTGCTAAAAGAAGCAAGAAAAATAAAATGTGACCTGAATACAAAGAAAAAAAAAAGCATACACTTTATGTCGATTGAAGACATCTAACATTCTGGTAAGTCAGCATTATTTTTTTTTTTTAACGTTGCCTCTGCTAGCCAGATCCTGATGAAACCTGACTTGTAATTTTGTGTCTCCTGTGGTGAGTGTACAAGTGGTATCACAACAACTGCAGAATAACATCATAGAACATTCCAAACGTAATAAATCAAAAGTACTTAAATCATTGTACTATACTGTTTAATAATCACTTTGCTGATAGAATCGAGGTGAGGCTGCTGGAATCAATACGCCCGTGATTAAGCAACCCAACGTTTCCTGATACTGTGTCTAATCAGACGAAATCAGACACAGTGGGCATGTTTCTGCCAATCTTGTGTTTATGCAACAGGAAATTCTGCTCTGACGCATGCTGCAGGATGTCTGCTTCATGCAAAATCAACATTGATATTAAATCTGAAAGTTGATTTTAATGACGTTGAACATAACATTTCAGTCACCTGTGGTCTTATTGTCTCTATTAATGGAAGAAAGTTTATTACTTTTACTATGTTACAGGATGGACCAAAAATGTGGATCCTGACATGAGATTTGATACTTTTCCTTTTATTTCCGACCCAGCATGACATCAAAGCACAATACAAGCTTCTGCTGCCAAATTTTAACTCATTTGCTTGATTTCCTATATAATATTAAATTATTAATTTTCTATACTGTTTATCTTGTACAGGGTCATGGGAAGCCCGAAGCCTAGGAGACTCGGGGCACTGTGCGGTGTACGGAGAAAACCCACCAAGAACAGGGAGAACATGCAAAACACTACATGCACACACAAACCCAAAGCAAGACATGAACCCATGACCCTGGAGGTACGAATACACAGTGCCGCCCTGTATGTTTTATGCCATTTTACAACATGGTTGGCTTCTGAAAATGTGTAATATTTACCTCCTCTTGTTATGGATTTGCATTAGGCAAATTGGGTTGTGGGACAAAAAAAGTGTATGGACACTTGACCAAAATCCCTAAAGATGGTCCAGCATGAGACAAAGCCAGCTCTGTGAAGACACGGTGTGTTAAGTTAAAGTCAGAGTGGAAGAAATCGAGTGTCCTGCACAGAGCCCTGAATTCATCCCCACTAAACCATCACCTTTGAGATGAACTGGAACTGGAGCCTCCTTGACCAGTACAGTGGTACCTCGGCATATGAATAACCCACCTTGCGAATTTCTGCCTTAAGAACTAAAATTTTGCAAGAAATTTTCCCTCCATAAAACTGAGCCAGTCACGCGTACTGTACTTTCGATCACGTGTACTTCCGTTTGCACGTACGACCGGTAGCCGATCAAAACTTGTTTACATCAGTGGAAAGCCAAGCGAAGTGATTGTACATACTGTATTATTTTTGTAGTTTTTTTTTTTTTGTGTTTTGTACAAGATTTAGTGAAGACATGGCACCATGTGTCCTAAGAATGTTATCAAGGCCGGTAGCAAGAAGAAAACATAGACACTTTCAGTTTGGTTATTAAAGCAGCCGGTGCTAAGAGGAATCATAAATTAAGGTTAAGTGAGGTTTATTGTCTATTTATTTCATATTTTACTTCATTTGCATTACTTTTCTATATGTTTTGATTGTTTTTATATGCTAAAAATGATTATAGTGTTGAAAATGTATAATATTGGTAATATTTTTGGGTGGCTGGAACGGATTATCTACATTTACATTATTTCCTATGGGACAATGCGTTTCACAATACAAACTTTCACCTTCCATTAAGAATTTGTGATGAAATTCCTTTATAATGGAAGGAACACAAATACAAACAGTCGTGGTCTGAAATCTAGTGGAAAGGCTTCCCAGGAAATTGGAGTGCATTATAAAAGAAAAAAAAGAGTGAGTGTGTGTTTAAAAAGCACACATGGTCTGCGTTCTACAAACTTTCTGCTATGTATTGTATACAGATCGAGAAATATCGTCTTCTGCAGAGATTGTATAGTGCTGTAGTTGGCAGAAACTTGGTATTAATTTCCAAGGATTTTTCCACATTTTTATGTTTAATATCTTATTTACGAGTCTAGTGATGTCGAGTTGAGAAAGTTACATTGTTTTACCATTTTGAAAAGACACACCTACTGTATACAAGCTTGTCTGAAGAAGCTGTCCCTTTAACCGACCGTCCTGTGATGAAGGTAAACTGGACATTTTATTGGACACGTCAGTCATCTCTAGTGCATGGCAAAACCATAAAACCCGAACAGAACCATAAACGAGACATAAACAGCGTCCACCATAGTGTCATCTGTGAGGTATTGTTTTGGCAGTTTCCAATGACACCATGCATTTTAGACTAAATTATAGCGTGAATAAAGAGTCTAGTAAATCATCCCAGGTTTATTTTGTTTCCAGAAATCACAGACTACCACCTAAGGACGTGTGTGTGTGTGTGTGTGTGTGTGTGTGAGTGCGTGTGTGAGCCGCAGCCAAGTGTTTACGTCCCACCTTAGTGAATCTAGGCTGCGTGTAATATAGGACATGTCCATACTCGCTTAAGATTCCCACCCGTTTCTTTTTACACAGTTCTCTCTCTCTCTTTCTCTCACATCTGCATCAACAATAAACCAGTTCTATGTACACGAACGGGACGAGAAGGGCGTCATGGCAGAACATTAAACTAAACTGACATTGTATATCCTAGTCAAGCACGATGCTGTCTCTATGGATACACAATATAAGCAAAACACAATGTAGAGCGAGGAGAATGGCCCCTCTCATAGGAACAGCGCTCCACCGTCCAGGTTGCCTCAATATGTGGATAAAAACTGCAAACAATCAAACACACATGTTTCTTATGGAGAGACTTTGTGGCAGCTCGGAGAGATTGAATGGAATCGACTGACGCTAATCTGGTTACAGTTACAGAAAATGAGAGAATTGTTTCAGCGCTGACCTTTAAAAGCAAACGCAGAACGTACTGTTTGGATGCATTCGTTTAACCGTGCCAGAAACAAAGACATTACAATAAGGCACTATAATGAAATGAGAGAAGGATGTTTCCTAGCAACTTCAACATGCATAAACAAGTGTTTCAGCACTCATTAGTCATGTCATAACTTATTTAAAGTCCCTGCCTTGTACTGTATTTTTATTATAACCCTTTCTGTTGTTCTCATTTTATTATAATTATTATCATTATGTATATCAATGCACTTATTCTAATACATTGTTGTTACTATAGTGACGGCCTCTAATTCTTGTTAGGATTAGAAACAGGATTCCATAAACAGGACCAAAACTGGAAAATAAGGTTTGGTGTGAATCTGGAAGAGTATGCAGTAAGTATGTGAGCTATTGGTCTTTTGATTCTAGTCAACGATCGGCTTGATTTACAGTGCATTTCAAATCAATTATGAAAAATAGGTCGATTTTAACCAATTAAACGCAATGTTGCATGTTTTTTTTTTCGAGCACCCGAGCGACTGCTGTGTAGCAGAAATGCGCAAAATTGGCCCCCAACCCAATTTTGCCTAATGCAAGTTCATAACAAGAGGACGTAAATATTACACATTTTCAGAAACCAACCATGTTTTAAAATGGCATATAACATACGTCTCCATATGATGCTGATTAGTGCACATCTGCACGACATGCTCATGTACAGCTAACCAAGAACTAGCCGTATAGCCGAAAGAAAAGAGTTAAATTTGTACTAATACACCGTAACTTTGAAAGATATCAACTGGAGTGGGACTGCAGAAGCTACATTTGAGTCTCACCTCACTCACTCATCATCTATACTGCTTTATCCTGTATCCAGGTTCACGGGGGGCCTGGAGCCTATCCCAGGAGACTTGAGGCACAAGGCGGCCTACACCCTGGACAGGGTGCCAATCCACACTAGGGGCAATTTGGGAACACCAATTCCTAATCTGCAGGTCTTTGGACTGTGGGAAGAAACCAGAGCACCCAGAGAAAACCCACCAAGCCCGGGGAGAATATACAAACCCCATACATAAAGAGACGGGAATCGAACCCGGACCCTGGAGGTGCAAGGCGACAGTCCTAAGCGCTACACCACCGTGCCACCTTGAGACTTACCTGACCTTTGCAATGCATTTTCACCGAACGAGGGTTGTGGAATTTGGTCCTGATTACTTGCATTGTTCCTGCATTCCAGGTGACAAACTTCATAGTCAGTGTGAACAGTGGGAAAATTTTTAATGATCAAGGCGAATGGAAATGTACTGATATGCACTTAAAATTTGATTTGTTTACTCGAACGTCAGATGGTTAACTCAGGGAAAAGTGGGGACCAGTACCCCAGAAAACACAAAAAGGGGGTAAGCTGGGTTCCTGAGTAACTGAGCAAGTTTTCCCTGAGTACCTGAGTAAGTTTTGTGCATGTTCAGCCGAAAAGAGGAGTCGTCTCGGTTGTTTATGCAAAATGACCTTTAACATCTCCCAACATCTTGATTGTGTCTTTTAACCCGGTAGTTTGTAATGGGTAATAAGATTGCAAACTTCCCCTGCTTCCTAGTTTCTCCATGAAACTCCTCCAGAAACTGAATGTGAACTGCATCCTTTGTCACTTATGATGTCTTCTGCAATGCCAAAAGTACCTGAATACATGTTGTAAAATGAGTTCTACTATTTGGAATCTAGTGAGGGGACCAAGCAGTAGGATAAAACACAGCGAAACACTAAAGCGAAAGTTGCTCTGGATAAGGGCGTCTGCCAGATGCTGTAATGTAATGTCCACAATGATCATGATGGTAATGTTGTTCTGCCATGGAGGAAGGTCTGTGATAAAGTGGATTTCCCTGTGCAGCCAGGGGCATCGAGTTACAGAAGGAGGGATGAGCTTTAAAACTGGCAGTGCTCAAGGTACTTTGGCTTGGGTTCATGTAGAACAAGTTAAGTTCAAAGCAGATTAAACCACTAGTACATTTTTGGAAGATCTGATAGGTCCTATGAGTGCCAGAGCACCATGTGGCTGGTGAGCACCATGTGGCTGGTGAGCCAGTCTCTGAGAAGGAGTGTTTTGAACATTCACTTCTTGGGACATGTTTTGGTATTCCTCCTGTGGAAATATAGAAATGATAGAAGGAGCTTCAGTTTTATTCCCAAACGTCTGCGAAAGCAGGGTCCCTACTTCATTGTCTGACCTGCATGATCAAAGTCTTGGGGTGATCTGGATGTTTCAGCATGGGGACTGAAGTGAAAGCTTGCTTAAGGTTCTAAACGGCTTGTGTGGCATCAGGATTGCACCGGAGTCACGTTGGTCCCTCATGGACCATCAGGGTGGTCAATTATACTGAACCCTCTGGCAGCTCTACTCTCTACTGCTAACACCTTGTCTTTGTCCATAATCACCCTCTCTAGCCCAATAATGTCACTCGGAAATGCAACCTTCTGGATGTGAAACTCACATTTTCTCCTTTGATGTAGAGTTGTGTTTCTAAGATACGTGATTGAACCTTTTACGTGTAATTGGCACACACGAGGAGTTCTTGTTATGGCCAGAGGTGGTGCTAAAGACAGCCTTTCATTTGTCTTCATCAAAACAGAATTGACACTGATACCAGGAATTTGTTTCACTGAACAAGATATTGCATGTAATTATCAATCATCGAAATTATAAAGAATAAAGCTACAACTGTTTGTGTGTAATTTATAAAAGTGTCTTATACTGAATCGTGAAACTGGGCTGCAAGTTTGATTATTTTTGTCAGAGAAAGAAGAGAAGAGAAACAATTCAGACTTTCCAAACATTTTGGATCACAATAGAGTCAGGTAAAAAAAAAAAAAATGGAGCTGCAAGTGATACCACTGCCAAGAGCAACCCCAAGGTTTAGCATTCCCACGCTGAGGGGCCCCTAATCACAGCGTGACTCAGAAACATGAAGCGAACCCTGCATAGTGAGTGGCGTTCCTCCTGCTGCTCCGCCCCTCACACCAGTGTTTCCTCTGCGGGAATCATTTGGCTCGTCTCCTGCCAAAATCTGGCGCTCATGGGTGATCACATAATGACTGCTTTCCATCTCTCCATCTCGGCCTGCAAAAATAACAACAGATGCTATATCAATCACGTCCTCAACGAGAGATGCTCGGGCCACGTTTTCTCTAAATTTCCAACAAGGAAAATAACAGGATGCTAAATATAAACCTCATGGAACCACAGACAATCCCTTAATTCTCTTTCTGTTTCCAATCAACAAATAATAAATCATTCCCTCCTTACGCAATATATACAATGATAGCCTTTAAAAGGTGAAGTCAGGATTATCATTAGCTACAAGAAAAGGAGTTTTAATGGTGTTTGAGTTGGATTATATTTTCCTGGTCCACGTTCAACAAAGTTGCTTTAATATCAGTTTAACTTGTAGTTGTCAGTTTTCCAACTCCTGGAGGTCCATATTTTATTTCTGGGGTTGCTGAGTAAATATTTAGAGTCTTTATATAATCGGAAAAATCCATAACAGGAGTAAAACTCCAACAAATAGGAGATTTATTTCTTCTCTGAATAATGTTTCCCATGTTGGTTGCATATCAAATTGCATAAGAAACTAAAAAGGAAAATGGACGGGAATGAGGTGAGGTTGGTGCACGGTTAGAATTTAGCAGTTCTTAGGACTTGCACTCTTATAAAAGCGAACAAAATCCAAGCACAGTTGCTTGGTTTTGTATGAAATCCAAGTCATGTTTTATTAAATTAGATGAAACTAAATTAGATTAAATTAGTCCTGGAGTAAATATGATTGGTCACAATTTGTACAAAGGACAAAAACACATAGAGGTCATGATTTCCACCAATAGGTTGATTAGAATCCTATAAACAGTGTATCCTGAAGGCTTTTTTACACTCATGCCACAGCAACTTGCCAACAAGTACAGTTTTATTAGCATTATTGTGAAACATGTCCCTGTTCTTATGTACATTACAGCACCTACAAACAGTCGATCCCTCATCAACCTTTATTATTAAAGATATATAGAAGATGTAAACTTTTCTGTCCACTTGAGGCTCTCTCTGAGGTTTTCCCTGAAGCCATGTAACTGAATGAAGGCTCAAATAAATATTAATTAACTAATTATTCAGTCAGATTTGGAGGTTTTGATGTAGTGGGAAACATTTAGTTTATTTAGTATTACATACATACTGTTCTGTACATACAGTATCATCTCAGTGGATTGGGGACTTTTATAGTTAGTGAGTTGTTTTTGATGCAAGACTTGTCTTTGCTAGTTGGCTAATAGTGGATGGCTGAAGGAGAGATATCTGTGGAACTTTTCTGGATTTATTCTTATTATTTTATCGATAGAGACTGTTGTGAGATTCCCCAAAGATCAATAAAAGGAAATTCCGTTGGACTTATTAAAGCCAAGGATCAGGTCATTGTCTACATCATTCAGAAGGAAATGTGGGTGGATTTTTTTTTCCCCAAGTAAACAACATCAGTGAGCTCATCCAATTCGTTTTTATGATTATTGGTTGTTTGATAAACCAATTGTGTTACTGTTTTTGTATTTTAAGGTGCGTTTTGAATTGCTTAGTGGTTTAGTAGGTCACTGAATGTGTGTTTTTCACCTACAGTACAGTGTTTTTCCTTGCATTTAACTTTGTAGCTGTTTTAAAAAGTGAAAAAATATATGTGCTGCCTTTGCATTCTTATCCATATTTTTTATGTTAGATAGTAATATAGTTATATCCTCTGTGCTGCAAGATGGAATGCTTTCTTGCGGGTTACTTAATGTACAAGTTGACATTACGAATCAATCAAAACACATTAAATGATGGCGTGTCCAGAAAGTATCCAGGCATGCAGTATAAACTAATAGATATATATAATATATATCTGTATAAGATACAAGAAAATCCTACAAAATCCTTCGTCGGAATCGCTCATTGTATTTTCCATCGTAATTTCATCGACTGACAGAAATCTCTTCCCTTTCAAACGTGATTTTAGTTTTGGGAAAAAGGCAGAAATTGCAGGGCACCAAATCTGGGCTGTATAGGGGCCGAGACAGCTGGGTGATTTTATGTTTGGCCAAAAAACTCAGCACGAGACGTGATGCATGGGTAGGTGTGTGGACATGATCGTGATCGTTGCTCTACTCGCTCAGTCTGTGACTAGTACAGTGAAGTCGTCATCGTCGTCACGCGTGTGCATTCCAGTCAACTCTCCTCGGCTGCCAGGTTACACTGTGTTGCACAAACCACTCTTTCATTTTTTTCCCCCAGACAAACCATGTAACAAGGGTCAAGGGCTAGCTCTGCGGTTAAGGTGTTTAACTGTTACTCTGTAAGTCCCAGGTTCAAACCCAATCACCTTGAAGTTACCACTGTTGGGCCCTTAAACAGCTTTTTTCCACAAGCCATCTATCTCCTCAACAAAAAGGGACTGGACTGATAAAAAAAACACACACACACACACACACATAATATGATCACTTACTGTAGATTAACTCAACTATCTCAAAACATTGAGACTGGACTGATTAATCAACACACTCGCAAACACAACTGATCTACACCTCCAAACTCCTGTACACACCAACCTGTAAACCATGCTGCAACTTACAGTACAGAACATTGACTGTTTATGGTTTACTGTTTCTCCTCCCACTATCTCAACTCATTGTCTCTGTTGTAAAAAACGTAGATAGTTCTCTTTTTAACTTAAAACTGTCAATCTGTCTTGTCCCAGCTGACCGGCTAATTAGGTTTCTTAGTTAGCTAGTTGGTTTCTGTTTATTTATGTTGTAAATGTATGTTGTATGTAGCACCTTGGTCCTGGAGGAACGTTGTTTTCTTTCATTGTGTACTGAACTTTGTATATGGTTGAAATG
>JAOVVB010030722.1:0-15608 GCA_028570985.1 Heterobranchus longifilis
CAGCACAGTGTAGAACTCTACCGGTCCAGAGGACAGACAGACAGGCGAAAGGAGGGGCAGACAGAAAAAACAGACAGCCTCACCGATGGATTTCTGCCGCAGCATACCGTGGGGTGGGCCGTGACCTGAGGTGAAATGGCCACGGTCATAGCCGAGGCCCAACCCCGACGACATCATCCCCATCCCGGACTGATCCCCGTAGTTTGGCTGAAATGCCAAAAAGGAGCATGTGAAAGACAGATGAGACTCAATCGTTCAGAACATGTGTGGGCCGGAGAACTAAGATAATGAGATAAAAAGACTGAGTGCCTCCTTTGCTGGTTCATTGTTAATGTCAGACATATCACTGAATGCAGGCGTCAATAATAAAAGACTGAAAATATTTTCTTGTTTGTAATGTTTATTTACACTGACTTATTCACTGGTACAGTTGTTGTTACTTCACTTCACTTCATGTTTTTATGCCTTTAAATAAAACAGAAGATGTTTCTGCAGACATTACCATGTTACAAAATCTTTGGTCTGCATATTCTGCTCCACAGAAATGTGACAGACGTCTCCTGTGTTGTGTTGTCCTTTTGTGGGTTCATGTTGTTCATAACAGGCCAGGTGATAATAAAATCTACAGTCTCAGGTAATGGGGATCTTTAACCTTTCAAACTTTTTGGAAATGAGGGGACATTTAAATAAAAGTCTTATTATCCTGGCCAAAATCATTGATTCATGATATTATCCCGATAATCAATGAAATATGCTTAAACCTGTAAAATATATTGGAATCACTTTACCTTACATTTTAATTTTTGTGACTTTTATTCACATAAAATGGACAGTTCTTTCCTCGAAACAATACGACTTTTTCCTCATAAAATTGTCTTTTTTTTCCCCTCGAAACATTGCAACTTTTTTTTTTATCAAAACATTAAAGAAACAAATATTGCATTGCATCAGAGATCGGACACTGTAGTAAACTGCAGTCAATTCCTGAGGATATTCACAATATTCACGATTATCCCGATAATGGAAATTCACCACAGTCAACTTATTGTGAGTGTTTATTATCGCGATCTGCAATAAAATTGATTATTGTCCCATAGCATCAAGTTTTGTTTAAATCTATATTCCATATTCTTTGCTGTCAGACACTCTTCTCAAACTGATGACAGACCCAGTCAACACACACACACACACACACACACGCGTCTCAGGACACATGTAAATATACTGTAGTATGTTTCACGATACACACCTCATTGCCATAGAAACTCCGCCCCCTGTCTCTTTTTGGCCCCTGTCCCCGTGTCCCCGGCGCTTCATTGGTGCTGATTGTCTGCTGAGCTGCTGCAAGAATTTCATCTAGTTTATCTGAGAGATAAAAGAAAAAAGAAAGAGAGAGAGAGAGAGAGAAAGGGACATACGGCAATGAAACAGAAAAATGGACATCAACAAAATGAAAAAGAACAATGTGTGAAAAGAGACACACTTGATGAAGGTGGATGAGAAAGAGAAGAAGAGATTCAGGAAACATCCACTGACAAACATGGGCTCCCTTACTCAAAGCCATCTGATAGACTGTCCTCTTCTTCTCTGTGACTTGGGAGGATTCGAATTCTAAAAGAGAAGAAACTCAGAATAAGCCCAATGAGCGGCGAGTGCCAAGTCATTTCGGACAGACATAAATACAGTGTCTTAAGCGAGAGTGTACCAGAGCATACCTGATTTTTTTTTCCAAGGGGTAGCAGCTGGAAGGAGGACAAAAGGAGACTTAAGTTTTGGCAGGAGCAAAAGTGCGATAGCGTTGTTACAGTGAATACTAATCATATTCACCGGAGCCTGACAAACTGAGTCACCTCAGCAGGCTTTTCAATCTTCCATGTAAAAGAACGTACATCACACCCACACTGAGACAGCTGGAGCATGCACGCTTATGTTACAGTAAATATGCTGCACACGCATACAGTATGTTGCTGGCTGTTACTCTCTCTGACACACTTGAAAACACACACACACACACACACACACAAATGTGGAATTAGTCTGAAGCTGACTCCCACCTCTCTCCACTGTTAAATGGTTAAGATCCAGCCAGCGGTGATGTGGGGACAAAGGAGACAAAGAAAAGACAGAGTTAGTGGTTAAACCAGCGGACAGTAAAAGGGACTAAAGTCTACAGGGGAGTAAAGAGGAGGAATTAAAGGTGACCCTTCTGGTGTTTGCATCCACAGTGTGAGCGAGCTCGTGTGTGTGTGTGTGTGTGTGTGTGTGTGGACTGAATAGGAATAGGCTTCTCTGCCATACTTATACTCCAACCGTTATATTTCATAATGTTTATTCATCTTAATTCAACAGAAATTAAATTTTAATGTCCAGTGGTTAAACTAAGTGTGACTGGGTTCTGAACTTTCATTTAATCTCTTACTTACAACTGCACAAATAACACAAATAACACAAATAACACAAATAACACAAACACGTGTCCAAACTGGGCTGGGCAATATGACGATATATATCGTCTAAACGATATTAAAATGTCTATCGTATTTATTTTTCTATTGCAATGATGAAAAACCAACGGCCAAACTGCGTTACGACAATATTTAAGTCATTTGGATGATGCTTTACTATATTTATACAGGCTGCTGTTTTTTGTTGCTTGTAATTCCTGTTAGTTTTCCTTGTCTTTTAATTCTGATTTGTTTGTATATTGTTTTTATTGTTGAGTATCTGCTCTTGAATTATACACTGTATGTGTATGTTTTTTTAAAATTATTAACTGTGAAGCACTTTGTAACTGCTGTTTTGAAAACTGCTATATAAATAAAGTTTATTATTATTGTTGGAGCGAACCATAGAGGTGCTGTTTTAGTACAGAGTATACAAAAAAACAGGCTTTACCATGTGGTTATTTCATATAGACTATTTATTTATTGAATTACCAGAAAAAATGCTGTAAGAAGTGACCTATATGGAGATAGAGGATTTTGGCCACGTCGCCCAGCCCGAGTCCAAACATATTTAAACAACAACTGCGTGACATTAGTGTCGGGGAAACAACAATTTGTGGACTTAAGTGCACTGCAGGATCATTTCCATTTTAATGTCCTTGTTATCTTGCAGCATGACTTCTAGGTGAACTGGGACACTGCACCAATCACAGAGGTGAGATAGTTTAATAGGCGTCACAGCTAAATGAATTCTAATGCATTAGAATAAGCATATGGCAGGGGCGGACATGGCTTCATCACACTCTGCTCCTCTCACCTTGATCCAGAAGGAGGCAAAAGCAAAGAGGGTCTGAGTTATTATACGGCGTGCGACTGCAAATTAAGCAGCCGCATCTCGAGGAACTCGGGATATTTATTGATAAACGCACTTCATATTGAGTCAAACTGACTCATTTAAAAGTATAGCTCGACCGATACTGAGTTTGTTGAGGCCGATACTGACATCAACATTTGGGACTTTAAAAAGTCTGATAATGATTTATCAGCAGATAGTAATTCTCTCTTAAAAGTAAACACATAATACAAGCAAACAATGTCGAAACAGATCTCTTGTATTTAAAAAAATAAAGTTGTGACTCTGGTGGACAAACTATGTAATGTTGCTGACACTGTTTGTGAATTACCTCAAACTGAGTTTGGCATTTCTGTACTGCAGTTTTTTGTTATTTATCTGCTGAAACATACAGAACATGATACATCTGCAATAAGCTACAATCAGCTCTGTGTCACTTTAACACCTGTTCACTTCATTTCAACACCTCGGTATGAAGATGATGATGATGATGATGAAGGTGGTCTACACAGTTTCAAACCAGCAACATGGTTACTGATATTTTTTCCTCAAAATAATAACCTTATTCTCTCTATAAAAAAAAAAAACACCTTCCTGTTTTTGGCCATAAAGAAATCCAGCAGACGGCAAGCAACTAAACTGCAACACCGTGTTATAAAATGTAAAATGGTTTCATTTGTAGCACCTTTAAATTAGTTGGAGTGATACTCTATGTACTGGGATAATGAATACAGTATCACTGCATACATTACAGTGATGATAGTGGCAAGATAGCAGTGTATAGAGTGAGCATTAATGGTGGAAAGGAGGGGGGGGTGGGGGGGGTTGAGGAAACTGGCACCTGTGTTTCAGACTGGGCGCTCATGCTTTGTGCTGCCAGGTGAGGTCACACCACAGAGAGGAGGCAGGTGAGGGGAGGAGATGGGGGAGGAATAAAGCAAAGGGCTGATTTCTACACTGGGGATGAACTTCAGTCTGATCCTGACTTACAGCAGCAGGGCGGGACTCATGGTAGTTGCTGTTGTTTACCAGTTTAATGCATTGTTTGTAAGAGAAAGTACTTAAACAAGATCTGAGACCAGCTGATGAAACCCTGCAGGCTCCCCTCCCCTCCAGCAGCGCCACATGTCATCAGCGTTCATACATCATCAGTTACTCACTGAGCATGCTCAGAAGCAGACAGCAGCGACAGCGATGGCAAACACCGTAAATGTTTAGAAAAATATAACCCAATCACCAATAAAACACCGGCCAACGTTCTCATCTGCAAATGGGGGTGTTGACCCTCACCGTGCACTCTCCTCCCACTATTTTGCCTCAAATAGAGATGGCATAAGCATAGCCACACATAATGATGTTACCATAGCAACAGACCTGGAACAAAGTTGCTTTTTTTTTTTCCACAAAAATTACTCATCTCAATAAATTTCATCCTGGGTGTGATTTCTTCCAAATGAATCAAAGACGTTCTCAACAAAAGATATCAATAACAACAACAAAAAAAATGACATATTTTACAACTTGCTCACTAAAACATGACGACCAGACACTCAGCCACGATGTTTGTGGCACCCGGAAAACTCTTCTCAGGTGACGCCCATTCCCCTGCAGTGTTACCTTGGCAACAAATACTTGCTGAGTGTCTCTGTGTGTGTGCGTGTGCTTATGCGTGTGTGTGTGTGTGTGTGTGTTGAGCAGAGGGGCTGGTAGACTGCTCTGTGGGCGCCGGGGTTAAAGCTGTGGGCGGGCCAGGGAGCAGTGGGGGGGTGCAGGGGGGTAAGAGAGGCGGGCAGTGAGAGAGGGATCACAGGGTGGATGGCGACACTTTGTCTGGGTGGGGTTACCTGTAGTGGGGGTGCTGGAAGTGACAGTGTGGAACCTCTGAAACAACAGTGAAATGCATTGAGACCGTCATCCTCTTCTTGTTCTTCCCCTCTCCTTTCTGTCACTGAGAAACCATCTCCCTCTCTACTTTTTCTTGCTGTCTAAATTTAGCCCTAGCTCGACTCCCCTTCACACTTTCTGCATCTTTAGCAACCCCCAACACTCTGGTTTCACACTGTTTCTATCATCACCTCAATCTATTTCTCCTCCTAACTTTTTTTTTTTTCTCCCCCTCTTCAGCTTTTAAAGCGCTCTCCTTATTTGTCTGAATCTCCCTGTCAGTCTGTTTCTTCATTCTTTGTAATTCTTCTCTTTTCACCCCCAAAAAGTTTATCCAAGCCAGTTTCTTACCCATCTCCTCCAGTTCTGAAGTCATGGATTTGGATCGCAGGGCGATAGCCGGAGTGCTCAGCCTCTTACTCTGCTGGGGGACTGGAGGGGAGGGAAGAGACAAAGTCAGTCAAACACCACCAGTGTTCACCGGCAGCAGCACCCCAGGGTGCAGGAGAAACGCTCAGACTGCAAGCAGATCTGATTGGTTTCTCAAATCATTTTACAGACTGTCCGCACTGTTATTTGCAAGTGATCAGATCGGATGTCCGATGTGTCCAGACATCACCAACCTATCTGCATGTGTTGCCGTGGTAACGACGTAGCATCATTCAGCGAAACCGGTACGATTTGGACTTTGACATTTTTTTTCATTTTTTTTTACCAGAATGTATTACTTTTCTGAAAACCCCACAACTGAAAAAACAAAATCATTTCTGATATAATCAGAATCAGAATCATTTTATTGCCAAGTGGTTTTCACATAAGAGGAATTTGTCTTGATGTCACGGTGCAGAACAAGAAACAACACAAGCAAAATATACACAAAACAAAAACAGAACCAAAGAAAAACAAGAGGAATAAATATAAAATAAGATAAGATTAGATCGCGCTAATGTAACGCATTGTGTTATGAGGTGAGTAAGATAAAATCTATGTAATATTTCTTACACTTTATTAAACGGGACATTTCAACTTGATATGAAAAGCTTTTAAAAGTAGATTTCAGTGACCCAATAGATAAAATATAATTAACAAGGTCAGAGGGACACAAATCGCACTGATTTCGTGGAATGACTCAACGACGTCGCTCCGCTGGTGACGCAGCTTTCCAACACGTTAACATGAGAGATGGAGGTTCATCATTTCTCCATCCATACAGCCGTGCTGTCAAGTCGCAGTGCAGACCGTCTCCGGACTGAGACGCATCAGTAGAAATCTAATGTGAATCAAAGATTCAAATCAGATTCAAACCACCTGGTGGTTTGAATCTGATTTGCAAAAATCACATTTCATGTGTTTTTTTTTGCTGTCCAGACTTTCTGGCACCATTAACAAATCTTGGAAAAACACAACATGTTCAGTTTTGAAAGTGTTATAAGTTATTCCATCTTAAAGCTTGTTTTTAAATGTCTTCATGGTGAAGCTTCTTCTCTGCTGAATGATTTTGTTGTAAGAAACCAGCAGACCAGTCGAGTTAAACACACGGGTCTCAACAAACGGCAGCTGTCACATTACATTACAGAAAACCTCATTTGAACGATCAGTTTTCTCTGTTAAAGGAGTAAAACTGTGGAACTGTCTTCCATCTGAACTAAAACTGGAACACAATTTTAATGTTTTTAGTAAAAGTATTAAATCAGAAACAACACTGTTCTCACACCTAATATCCAAACAGGCATTTCTGTATTTTCTGTATGAATTTCATATGTGTTATGGATGTGTCTGTGATAATTGTGGATGAATTTTTGTTGATGTATTTGTGATGTACTTCTGTGAATTGTGTGTGCAGTCTTGTGGTTGTATTTGAGGATGAACTTTCTTCAATCTTAACTTTTTAACAAAAGCTTCCTGTGGACAGGAGTTGCAAATTAGCGTGTTGCTACAAACACTTAAAACAGAGCATCTAGTTCTTTTTCACAAATGTATGTTACAATTCTAACGCTGCTGTGATGTCCATATCAAATCAACTACAACTAAAAAACTAAAATAAATCTGGATATGACAAAAAAAACGACTCTTACTTTTCTTCCTCGAACCCTCCTCCATGTCAGGGTTGCGGGTTACCATGACAACCTTGACCATGAGGCTGTTGCCACCTTGCCGGATCATGTTGACGACCTGCCGGTGACCAACCTTCACCACATTCTGACCATTGACCTGCGACAGAGGGACACCGAGTTCAATAACACGACTTACTGTAACTTTTACCATCTTCTCTCTGTTGCTTTTATGTTCTCAGACATCATTTATATAAATAAAGAAAATAGGAGAGAAAACTGACAGTAAAATACAGAGCGAAGTGATTACTTGTGGACATTAATATCAGCTAAACTTTATTTATAAAAACAAATGCCACAGTGTATGAAATAACAATGGATCTACAGGTTAATGGATCTTGAAATTTACTGTATGAGCTCTTTATGAGTTTGTTTTCTCAGAGAACCTGTGTAAGTAAAACGGAGCGATCACACTGATTTCACTGCATCCACTTTCTATATACAGTTCTACTGTATGTTTGGTTAAATGTTGTGTTTAGTATTTTTGTATTATGTGAAACAGTGTATGTCTTGAGAGGCAAGATATGAGAGAAAAGAAAAAATATTAATAAAATAAAGTGAAATAAAAAAGAACGAAATAAAAAAGAACAAATATATATGGGTTAATTTGCAAAAACAGATATGACTGTTTTTATTTATTTTCCTAAATCATGTTTTTTTTGTGCAATCAAGGGAATATCAATCAAACTGGTGTTGGGTTATTTTATTTAGTAAAACAATAAGAAAATAAAACAAACAAAAACAAAACAAGAATAATTAGTAAGTGTATCTGCCGACATTCACAATAAATAAATAAATAATACAAATAAATATAGCATGTTCAAAAAGGAGTAGGAAGAAGTGGAAACACTTGTCGAGTCCTACCCCTCCATCATCATTATTTCAGTTACCTTTAAACATACATCATTTGGCTTTCCGCCTCTGTGTTTTCTTCACACAACTCAGTCAAAACAAACAAATAAAATATTCAAAATGAAACAAAAACAGTCAGAGAATAACTAATAAACAGAACAAATCAAAAACAAGCTATACATCCTTCCTGTCCCTCTCTGCTCCTCCATCTCATATCCACTCAATGTGTTATTTTTAGACAATATTTTATTAATTTCATTTTATTCATTCTATAGGTTGGTAGAAGCGAATATCTCAAAAACCTTCCAACAGCTTTCGATATACTTGTTTTTGGTGCAGTGTGAATACAAATGTTTTATAAAATACAACATTTTGAACAGATTTTCTTGTTTAATAATAAAAAAACACCCACATTTAGAGGACTGCACACATTTGCTTTTATCAGAAACCTCTATGTAGAATCTGTCAGTGCTTTCAATTCCAGCCCATAATGCACAGAATATAATAATGTGGTAAATCATGGCTGCACCTCTATCAGGAAATCCCCCATCCTGAGCCCGGCTCTCCAGGCGACGCCTCCCTCGTCCACTGACTCCAGGTACTGCAGGGCGGGGAAGGCCGGGGTCGGGGTGAACTCCTCGATGGGAGTCTGAGCTGCAGACACCATGGAAATATGACAATGGATTATGTGAACTACCATTGCTAAATCAATTTGTGATTGCAAGGCAGTAGAGCTGCAAAGATTAATCGATTATCGACAACTATTTTGATAGTCGATTAATCGGTTTGAGCAATTTTTGAAGAAAAAAAAGGCGAAGTCCTGCACACGGTTAAAGGCTGAGCAATACAGAACTGAATATTTATCTGAATATAAAATCCACATGGATCAAAATGTTGTCTGTTTAATAAAATCTTAAGTTCTATATTGCAAAGCCTTTAACTGTGCAGGAACTCTTCTTTTTGTTCTTAGTGACTTTTTTCTGATGCACCTGTTACTGAAAGTGTGCAGATATTGTTCTCATTGAAGAGGGAAAAAAGGCAAAATTCTCTGATTTCAGCTATTATTTTCTGGTTTCTTTCCTCCTCTTTGACAGTAAACTGGATTTGTGGACAAAACAAGACATTTGAGGACATCATCTTGGGTTCTGGGAAACATTGGTCGACATCTTTCACCATTTTATAGACCAAACAACTAATCGATTAATCAAGAAAGATTAATTGACAATGAAGATAATCGTTAGCTGCAGGATGTTTGTTTCTTACCTTTGGCCCCTCTGAGCACAAAGCCGAAACCCTCGCTGTCTTTTTTCTGCAGGAGCACTGTCTTCTCTTTGATTATATAGTCACTAACAAAGAGGAGACAGAGAAGAGAGTTAGAAATCACACAGGACACAAATGAAGGACAGAAGACAGGGAGGACATGTGATGTCCATCTGTGCACGTCTGAATTCACCCGACTGCCTTAAATAAATGAAGAGCGGAAAGTCAAGTTTTAAAATCCAGAAATCACAACACACCATGCTGGTGTTACTCCTCTCCACTGCTGTCTGCTCTCCACTTCCTGTGTCGCCCTCTGATGACATCATCACCAGCACTCGGCAAAATCTCATTCCAACAGTGTGTTAAAACTGTTTTTTAAATTTATTTTTTTTGAGTTGTGCATTACTGTGAGCGGAACAAATAAAAAATGAAATGAGATGATGCAGTTTGTTTGATTTTTGATTTGATTTTTAGCGCAGAACTGATCTATGGAGAAACCTTGTATCTCGTCATTTTAATTTTTTTTCATAAATCAATTCTATTGGTCACCCTTTACCTCCGTCTGTTGGTTTTTACAAATATTTACCCAATAAAAAGTATTCAAAACGTCTGAGGTAAATAAGTCAATAAAAAGTTTTCAAATTTGCCTTTTTTCATTCCCTGAAAAGTAACAGTTTTGGACATACAAGGTTTTCACCTGACAGCTACGATATGTATTATTATTATTATTATTACTAATATTAATAGTAGCAGTTGAAATGTAAAGTTTAAAATGAAAAGCTTTTCTGAAATGATACAAACGATAAATACTTCACAGTGGTCAACAGTAAAAACTGAATATTGATTTTAAAATATATTGCAGCTTCAATTTAAAACTACTGCTATCAGTCTCCAAAATTCATCCCGTCAAACTCTAAGCAACACTAATTGTAATTTATGGCACATAAAGTACACAGTGTGGTGACGTAGAACAGTGTTTGCTGTATGTTCCTGACAGCGAGCCCAGAGCCGGTTTCTACCAGGACCTCCGTGCGGGAGACATGTTATATACAGGATGACGGCGCCGCTTGTTGCCTCAGCAACAGCTCGATGTGGACGCAGGGACACTCGCTGGGTCCACACCAGAGCCAAGCCATGTGATGCTACGCTAGCAGTGTCCCGGGTACAAACACATGGGAAACATGCAAGCAGCAGTTCAGTGTAACTTAATATATTTACTCAATTACTGTTCTTAAGCACAATTTTGAGATACTTGAGTATTTCCATGTTATGCTACTTCACATCTCTACTAATTCCTGATGGAAATATACATACATTTATTTAACAACTATAGTTGCCAGTTACTTTTCTGATTAAGATTTTACACTGAAAACATATAAGATTATAAAATACAATTAAACAAGTGGCTCCCAACACTTCTGGCTTGTGACACTTTACAAAAAGCAGTGTGTGTTTCAGATGTCTATGAGTTGATGGCAGTCCCACCAAAGAGACATTTCTCCACAGCTGGATCACTGAAGTGGACTACCAGGCACATGCACAGGGGCCCAAAGTGCCAGGGGCCCCCCCACTGCCCTTCACCTGCAAAATGTCACTTGAAGAGACACATGCCGACCACAAAGAGACACAAAAGGACCACAAAGAAACTTAAAACGCAAAGCAACTGCAAAGAGACACAAAATAACTACAAAAGGGCCAAAAAAAAGACACAAAAAGACACAAAATTACTGCAAAGAGACAAAGTGACACAAAACAACTACAAATAGACAAAATGACGACCAAAAGCTGCAAAAGAACGACAACACAAGCGGCACAAGAGGCTTTTCTTGTCCTGCTGCAGCATCAGAGGTGAGACATGTCTCACTTTACAGTTTAAATCACGTCGTTGTGAGAAACAGCACCGCCTCTCAGAGCCGCTGACCTCTGACAGACTTTTGTCTTGTTGTGAATAGAAAGACCCTCCAAACAACCAGTCAGTCAGTCAGTGAGTCAGAGGGGTATATCTACTGTGTCAGCTGTAACATACTGTAACTGCATGCTGATAATCCCATCGTGCACCAAAATAGTCCCAGCCCACTCCATCTGTTCATCCCTCTCTCTCTCTGTTCATCTGCTTTTTTATATTTTCCATCCTGACGGCCCCGCCTACTCCAGACCTCTCTTTATACTGGCTTCCTTCCCTTGTTCTTCAAACTTCTACTCATTTTTTTCTAATCACATTTCCCCCCTCGTGATCTTTTTCATTCAGTCTGTTGAGTGAGTGTATGATGCTCTCCACAGGCTGAGAGCCTCTCTGTCTCTGCCAGGACTCCGTCTCTTTGATACTCGTGTCCTCTTCTGTCCATCTCTGTTGCCCAGACCTCAAACACTCACATTCACACAAATATTAAAGTCCCCCTCCAGACAAGTTTTAAAGTATGTAAAGAAAAATACTCTGCAATGATTTATATTTTGTTTAACATGGTTTTCCCCACAAAAAAACAAAAACAATCTCTGAAAAGTGGCTGGAAGCACAGCTGCTCTTCTCCCTTATTAAGAAATTCTGGATCTGGCCTCAAGCCCCGCCCACCACCACCACCACAGTTACACTAGTCACTTATATTGGCTCCTCACGCTGTGTTCACACTGCAGGCGACAAAAGCTACAAACAACCGAGCGTGACCAGCTACACTGTCGCAGTCGTTGTCAGATAACTGTGTTGCTGTAGCGCCCGTTTCACATGTGTGTACATGTGTACCCGTGTGCACCGCAGCACAGAGGAAGCTAACATAGCATCAGCTAACTTAGCTAAACGACACAGTAGAGCACTGGAAATATAGATAGATGGGTTGTTGCTTCATCGCGTTACTGAAGCTCTGAAAAACGTTGAGCTTCTGGCTCAACTTTGAATCTCGCCACGCCCGTCAAGTGTCGGGCGTCAGTTTGCAGCGCCATATCGCCGGCTTCCGTTAAAAATGACTCGTAGAATGTTTCCATGTCGTCGGTAATGTGAACGCAGCATTATACATATGATGTCATAAAACCTGTCTGTCTGAATCTGGATTTTGGAGACTGTTGTTGACACGCTGCAGTTTCTCTGACGTGGTGTTGATGCTTATTTCACTCCTGATGTCTTATAGAAAAACATGTATAGACATTTTCACAGGACGGGCTCTTTAAGTTATTCTATAGTCCTGACTTAATAAATCTGTTGGTGTGTTCTGTATAACTCTTGCTGCTCTTATCTGTAATATATTGTGTTACAGTCGGGTGACGAGCTCTTATTTGGGCGTCCTGTCGTAGATCAGATTTTTAATAGATATGTCTTGTAGCATAAAAACACTCTCTTTAAAGTGCGCCCTCCAGTCATGTTGTAAAGTATGTCAATATATATATATATCTTTTGTTTAACATGATTTTCCCACATAAAAAAGTAAACATACAGTCTGAAAAGAGGCTGGCAGCACATCTACTCGTTCTCCCTCACTGAGAAATTCTGGATCTGGCCCTGCGCCGCCCACCACCGCTGCTCTACTAGGTTTGACCAGTAAAAGAGCAGCGTGAATCTGACACATCGGAGAGATTCAGCCGTGTTTGAGCCTCACGCCGGGTTCTGACAGGTTTCAGGTTTCTTTGCAGACAGTTGCGTATTAGACAGCGAATGGATTTCGATTTAGTGACGCGTCTAATCTATCTTGAATCTCAGGTTTTAGGGAAGTGCACAGACATCTCGCCCTTCAGGAGAGGAATGTGAAAACACCTCTCTAGTGACAGACTTTGCACAGATACAAGTCAGTATAGTAAAGGTCAGACATTTTAGAAGATAAAACCATAAGAAAAACACATCTTTGAGTGGAGGGGGACTTTAAGGTAAGACTGAGAAAGTACTATTGGTACGTACAAAGTAATGCAAACATGGAAACACAGACATCGCATCCCCCCGTCTGTCTCTGCAGGCAGCACAAGTCACTGCATGGAAATTCAGTGTGTGCGTCGGTTAAACTTTACCGACAGCTGATCATATTTTTGCACTTGTTTCCCTACTGGTGTTGCTTACAGTAGCTGAACAATTCATCTAAATTCTTATCCAAATCACAATATGGCCTCCTGCAATTTTCAAATCGCATGAAGTGAAATATTTGTTAAAGGCAAAATATCATTTTAAATGTCATATTTTGGTGCTACAGAGGTGTCCTGCCCAGACATCATATTCTACAGACTTAAGAAAAAAAATCTTTGTTTGGTACAGATCCTCCCATCATCACATCGCGATCATTTTAATGTTTGTCAATGAAAATAATGACGTAAAAATGATCATTCCCTCTAATATCACAAATCATATCGCAGTTACAATATCAGTCAAAAATAATCGCAATTAGATATTTTTTCAAAATCGTTAAGCCCTAAATTCTACCTACTGAAAATATAACGGATTACTACAGTATGAAGTTTCCTAGTTTTATACAACCTTTATTAACGGACAGCATGATGACATTCCTCACACACAACATTTAAGAACTATTATATCCATCACTTGCTTTTTTTTTGTTGTTTTTCAAACAAACAGTGCCTGATAAGTGCCTGGTAACCAGCGATATCAACTCATCAGAATAACAAACCACTGAGAGGTGATACCAAAACAGCAGAAAATGCAGAAAATGCCAGATGAAAACTGCAGAGATGCACTCAGAGCTTTTTGCACAGCCAACAATCAGTGAGAACAAAGTGACACCAACTCATTCATGATGTGAATAAATAATTATGGCAACTGCAAGTGTCTCTCATTGGAAGATGTGTCAGATCATATCTGTCATATTTATGTTGTACTACTTATCCGATATTCACTCACAGTGTGTGTGTGTGTGTGTGTGTGTGTGTGTGTGTGTGTGTGTTTGTGTGTGTGTGGTGTGTGTGTGTGTGTGTGTGTGTGTGTGTGTGTTTTTGACATTTTGGGAGTAGGAGTGGCAAGATATGCGTTTGCATTTGAAAACCGTTGCTAGGCAACAGGTATTAGGCAGGTTTGGTTTTGGATACAGGCTGATTATCACAGCGGGCGGAGGGCACACGCTGCTTTCTGCCCGAGACAGTGATGGCTGCTGTTGCATAAACGTGCTCTTTTTCCTCAGGGGTTTAAGGAGAATTTATTCACAGTTTCTGTTCTAAAGGTAGAATAAAAACTCCCTGTCTTGTGGATACCTTGTCCTGTGCACAATTCACTTGTTTCCATTAATTTTTGGATATTCAGTGTGCATGTCCAAACCTAAGATGTAAGGGGGAAATAAAAATCCTGTTTTGTTTTGTTTTTCTTTTCTGTTTTTGTATTAGCTGGGCATTAAACAACCAATCAGATTCCCCTCCTAATGTGACCTCATATAGGAAGAGCTTATTGCTCAGCTCTGCTGTTCTCTTGTGGGGACGTGGCTCAGCAGTAGCTTATTTACATAGACACTGAAACAGTGCATTTGGAGGAGGAGTGAAATAAAAGTAGTAAAATATGGAACCTTTAAACGATAAACATTGAAATAGCCTAAGAGAAAATACATTTCACTTAGATTAATGCTTTAGTACCCTTCATGACAGTTTATTTGTAGTAAATCTGATATCCATTCAATATGCTTTATTTCAGCTTTACTGAATCGGTAATCCAAAATAAATTAAATAAGTCGTTTAAATGTCTTCCCACAAACAGACACACAGAGAGTCAAATTTTAAGCAAGTGATGGATGTGCTTCCTCACATCCGGCTCTCTAAAGGAATAACACGGGATGCTGAGGCCATCTGCTTTATTTTATGCTAATGTCAAACACAGCATGGAAGCATCAGCTTCTAACGACCACACACAACACATACATACATCACTTACAGTCCAACCATATACAGTGGGAACGGAAAGTATTCAGACACCCTTAAATTTTTCACTCTGTTACGTTGCAGCCATTTGCTAAAATCATTTAAGTTCATTTTTCCTCCATGTACACACACCATATTGACAGAAAAACACAGAATTGTTGACATTTTTCAGATTTATTAAAAAAGAAAAACTGAAATATCACATGGGCCTAAGTATTCAGACTCTTTGCTGTGACACTCATAGCAAACTCAGGTGCTGTTCATTTCTTCTGATCATCCTTGAGGTGGTTCTACACCATCATTTGAGTCCAGCTGTGTTTGATTATACTGATTGGACTTGATTAGGAAAGCCACACACCTGTCTATATAAGACCT
>JAOVVB010030741.1:0-15607 GCA_028570985.1 Heterobranchus longifilis
ATCCATCCATCCATCCATCCATCCATCCATCCATCATCCATCCATCCATCCATCATTCATCATCCATCCATCCATCCATCCATCCATCCATCCATAACATCCATCCATCCATAACATCCATCCATAACATCCATCCATCCATCCATCCATCCATCCATCCATCCATCCATAACAGCATAATAGAATTGCTTCTGGTTTTGTTGTGCCACCCCTAGAAAAATATATGGGGGTGCTACTGTGTGTACCAGTACATCAAAATGCAGCTTAGCATCTAACCAGGAGGAGGAGCAACCCGCAGCTGAGTAGAGCAGGATTTAGTCCGACTCCAATGCACACTGAAAATGTTTTTCAAGCTGGCAGGGGATTCTCAGGCGAAAGCTGGTTAACAACCTGCTGAGCAACATCCTGGGTAATTTTCCAGTCACAAAGGTAATACAGTATTTCACCCAGTGGGACTTCCATGTGCCACATGAATACAACGAGGACAACTCCAAAAACAACTCCCAGATACTATACACTTTGACAAAGTTTTTTCACACCTTGAGTTCAGTTAGGGTAGGGGCTTTTTCTGAAGGCTAAACAATGGCTGAAATGACTATGTGGCATGTGTTCTTGCCATTTTCCTCAAGGTGATACCAACTGACATCTGAGACACTGTGCTCCAGCTGTCTGTCTGTGTTGTTTTGATATGCCTCTAGCCTGTAGCCTCAAGCCAAGGAATGTTGGCACGGCAGAAGAGAGTGATGGTGTTGGAGACAGGAGCTAGATTCCCCTTTCTGTAATGCAACTTGATTTAAATTGAACATTTCATATTATATACCAACTTTTCCTTTATTTGTAAACTGAAAATTATTAGTGAGAGCCTATTCTTTTATCCGTATTAAAACCTAAAAGTTGATACTCTCTATTGTGCCTGCAAACAATAGAGCCAGGTGTACCAATATGCTGAGTTACCCTACAGGCATGCCAGCCTTACAGCACGCAATACATCTCATTGCACTGCTGCTGCCCTGATTACACCACACCCTTTGACATCATCCACCTGCTGCACAATATGAGGAAAATATGCGATGTGCGATAATGTCATCAGTTCTGCCTTTGTGCTGCTTTCAGTATGCTATGCTAAAATACAACAAACTGAATTATTGAGTTATGAGTTATTGAGTTATTTCTGACATTTTATTGAACAAATTTAACATTGAACTGAACACAAAAGGCACCATTTAAAAAAAGAATGATAGTTACATTTTAAAGAGCAGTTTTCTACTGATACTCTCTTTCAACTAACTCAGAAATCCTTGAGTGTTTTTCACGATATGTCACAGTCTTTCGCGATATGTTTATTGTGAAAGTTGATATTGCGATGACGATAAAAAAAACACGATATATTGAGCAGCCCTAATTGCGACTTCTTTCTCGAAACATTAGGTTTTTTTTCTCAAAACATTATGACTTTTTCCCTGAAACCTTACGACTTTTTTCTCATAAAATTGTGACTTTTCTCAAAACATTCATCTGTGAGGATATTCGCGATATTCACAATTAACCAGATTCACCACAATCAAGTTATTGCTAGTGTTGTTTTTTATCATGATCCATGATAAAAATCGATTTGCGTCCCATCCATCCCTATCTGTGACCCTCCTTTCCTGCTGACTCAGTGTCTAGCCTACAGTAGGCCAGTAAATAGTCTACTCTCACTTGGACATTATCTTATATCTTTTGCCAGATCCATACATAGTTGATGATCAAGGTGTTATCTGAGGCAACATCAATGATGTCATCAGATCCTGCTCTCAGTTACCTCCGCCTGTGTTGGTATTATAGCAGATATGTAGCTGTAAATCATTAATGCCCATTCAATTGTTTCCCTGCTCCCTTGGCAGTATCTCTTGCCGGCTGTAGTATTTCATGGGGGAAATATGGTACACGCTGCTGATAAAACAAGCAAGAACAATTCTCAACTTGGCTGAACTCTGTTTCAACTCTGAGCTCATGGCTAGACAGGTGGGGCCGAGGTATCGGAGGAGAGCGTGTAAAATCTACAGCAAAGGAGAGCATCTCGGTTTTCTGTGCGTGTTAACAGCTGAGCAGCCTGCAAGCCACACAACACGCACTACAGTGGAAACCTCCTGATCACGTCTGTCCGGGTCAAATTGATCACTATAAGCGGATGATTATTATAACCACTTTGTTTTTGCTCATGCAGATAACCATCTAATTGACATTTTTGACAACCGACAGCTGAATTTTATTCACTCTTTCAAAATACACTACAGCTGTACGCTTTTCGAATGACCGTAAAAATTAATTTACTGTACTGTGTAGAATTCAAATACACACATAATACAGTACTGTATATAAAATATTAGGATGCACCGATATATCGGCCGAACATCGATATATTCTCCTTGTTGACTGCAATCTGTAAATAAGATGACATTCACCGATGGCAGATATTTATCTGTTGTGTTGCATCAATTTTGTGCTGGCTAAATGTTGTGTTAAAAGGTTAAAATGCTTTTGAAGCAGTTATTTAAAAAAGAAGATATTTTTCATGTGAAAGAGGTTTGTATTAAAAGTTGTTTTTATGATTGAATTTGTGCTCATTCAAAGATAGTGTCATGAAATGTTGAATGACTCGAAAACAGTGAACATCGGTTTCGGTATCAGCCCAGAATTTCACAATCGGTGCATCCTTTTAAAATATAGCTTACTGTAGTTCAAATTAGGGTTTGACTGATTAATCAGGCCGATTAATGACATTTTGAGATAATCTGCATCGGCTGATTAAAGTGCAGAGTGTGCAGATCTACAAAAGGACCAAAAACGAAGAGATGCTGCTTGGCGGTCCTGTGCACTAACATTGTTTTTATTTATTTAAGTTTATACATTTCAGAAACCAAGAGATGCTGCTATCTGCTGAATAAGTGTTAAATAAATGTTTATTTAAATTCAGCAATTTTGTGTCACATTTGCTATTATTATTTTTGAATTGGTGTATTTTATAAGATGCAAAAAAACCCCACAAAAAAAAAAACAATATCTGCATTATAAATCAGCCATCGGCTGCCCTTCTCTCTAAATATCGGCATCGAAAAACCCATATCGGTCAACCATTAATTTCAAGGACCCGTGGGAACCAAGTTTAAACAGAGAATTCAGTATCTGGCTGCAGGTATAACATTGACCTCATGCATCAGCAAAATCCCTGACAAGGCAATACCAGTGAACTGTAGCTCTGTTATCGTACTAATGCACTCCCCTATCTCCTGATGGCGCAAAACTTCATTATTGGAAAAATGTTCACCTTAGGTCAAAAGATGTCAAGAGCAATAAATAAAAAGCAGCGTGCACATTTAGACTGGGAACAAAATCCTGTTAAGTAAATGTTGTATATTATAAAGAGTTATGTCTCTGCTTGATGTGTCAGATAAAGAATAAAAACGATGTTGAAAAATTGCAGCATACACATGTATAAATGCCTTAAAATAGGACTTGCTAAAGCTGTCTGAAAACCCCAGGGACACCTATTCCTAACCTCACACAGAGTCCCCAGGGGAGGATTCACAGAGGACTGAGTAGGAGGGACTGAGAGTCTGTGGCTTCTCTCGGGCTCGGCGAAACATTAACCCACAGTAAATCCTTTTTGTTCAGGATCAGGAATCAAACATCTCCATACGGGTGAAAATCAAACATGTCTTTGTGCGAACAAGCTGACGAGTTAAAAAGCCAACCATCCCACTGAGCTTCTCAGCAGCCAAGAATCAAAGAATTAGCCTCGGGCTCGCCAAACATTGGTAATATCCGTATTCATAATGGAGATAGCTGAGGCGATAAGACTCCATCGCTCAGCTCCGCCACTCACTTTGTCAACACTTCCATAACTGCTTGCGACGAGGAGATAATATGCCACTTTTCACCACAGATGAGTGATGAGAAGCAGGGTGACAGCTCATCCTGTTTATCTCTCTATGCAGCAACAAGTAGATAACTGCTTTTGTGTGACATTGTGTAAACGCATGTGTGTATGACGCTCTGTAGCGGCAGCCATGCTGATGTCCACTGCTCATTTAAATCAATGGGAAGTGCAGCCTCTCACTTAACAGTGTGGTTTAGGAGTCAAATGGTTTCTTGGACATCTGCCAGATTTCCCTGTTTGGACTCCTGCCAGTATTTATGCAAGCAAAGAGGCTGTTAGATGCATGAAAGCATGCATGTAGACAGTTTTAACCTGGGCTGCAAGGATAAACTTATGGCATTAAGAAATAACAGTTGGGTTATCTTATTGGCCTAAAGGCCCAGTCACACCAGCATTAGTCTCGCATTGTGTCAGCGCTGGAGAATGGTCTGACTGCACGACCAGTTCAAGAGCCCCTCTCGTGAAAGTCAAGTTTTTAACCATGTTAACATATATGGTGTTTTTTAGTTGCTACAAGACAACACCATGGCTGAGAATTTCTACCTTCAAACTGCAGCGTGACAACAACAGTCTCAAAAATCCAGATTCAGACGGCCAGGTTTTATGACATCACATGTACCAAGGAACCAATCACATCACTTCTATAAAGCCCCAAATGACTAGCATAACTCTGCTAGCGGTGGTGGGCGTGGCTTGAAGTCAGATCCAGAATTTCTTAATGAGGGAGAAGAGTTTTTTTTCCTTTTTTGTGGGAAAACCATGATAAACGAAATATTAATCATAGCACAGTATTTTTACATATACTTTAAAATGTGTCTTCTTTAACATTTCTGTGCCCCAGTTTGCAGTTCTAAATCGCAGAAATTAGTTATCATTTTAGCACTTGTTAAAACAAGCTTAAGAGAGTTTAACATTTAACACACTTGAGGAGCGCAGACCTCCACCCAATGTTAACGAAAATGACAAATAATTTGTGTATCCGCCCCGTATAATTCAGATCCAATACAAAATGAAATGGGTTCTTCCTTGGCCCATACTACATACACCCTACCACCAAAATTGGGCCAGTAGTTTCTCCATAATCCTGCTGACAAACAAACAAACAAACAAACAAACAAACATAACCTCCTTGGTGGAGGTAGCAATCACCATAACTATCAATTAAGATAGTAATAGAATAAAATAACATTGTTGATAGTGATACTTTTCATACAGAGCCCCCCACATCTATGTTTTAAGTCAAATGTAGGATAACAGGCTCAAATCATAGACTGTATAAATTCAATACACATTCCTTTCTAATGACATCATCAATTGTCCGGTGTCCCTACAATGTAAAAGCCACAGAGCATGCAGGACTATGAGACCAAATACTCCACAAGCAGGTCAAAGTCCAGGGAGATCCATGGCACTTGTGGCTGGCTACTGCTAACAAAACAGCTTATAATAAACCAAGGACTTGACGCCTCACTACAGGGCTGCCCGGCCAGAGCCCCAGGGGCTAAGACTATCAGCCTAACTTTGCCACACGGCATCGGCAAGCCTGTAAAACAAGCTGTTAAACTTTATCTGCATCATAACCATTGCGATAATACACAACAGATGCCAGAATTTCAAAAAAACAGATTTCCCTGAGGGTTTTTTTTCTGGGTATATTCTTTGTGCCTCTGTGTTGAGATAATCTCAATGCTGCCATAAAGAAAAGAAAGTGATAATTTATTTAAAAAAGACTTCAGACTCCACATAATCAGTTAATAAAATGAGCTGATGCACCTTCCAGAGCTATTAGAAGTAGCACTCAGACAGTGTGCCTGCATACTGAAAGTGTACATACCGCACTCCTCCAGATTGAAACATCCTAATAGCCTGCACATTCACAGAGCCATTAGCATTTAAATATGCAGGAGCTGTGCTCCTTTCAAAATGCCATTTTTACTCTGCTGCAAGGAGAGTTCTCCAGTTGTCATAAACAACTTTTCTTTTTTTTTTTATTCAAGGACCTTTTCAAATGTCAGGGCCAATCAAACACAACACGACAGGTCTCTGGGTGGAGAAAAAAAAAAAACACAGCTCAGAGGGCAGAGAAGAAAAGCGGACTTATCATGCATATTCATGTGGTTGGAAGGTTCAATGACTGCTGTCTCGGAGAATTGTGAGGAGTGGCAAAACAGTTTGCGTGGTAAGAGACAGCTGAAAAAAAAAAGTACGCTTTTAACTCTTTTCTCCTCTTCACCATGTCCAAATGTCAATGTCAAAGACCCACAATGGGCAAAGCTCTGTGTGCCCACAAGTGACTCCCAAAACACCAACTCCAACTCTTTTTTTTTTTTTTTCGCCCTCCCCTTTCTCCCTGTCAGCAAATTTGGGCAGAAAAGTTTTCTCTGTGAAGTGGTGCTCATCAGCAGAATGGCAAACAAACGGAGCCATCTCTCCACTGGCCAGGGCCCACTTCAGCATTTTAGACATCTCTTTCAGTTTACAGCTTGCCTAACATCAGCAGGATGGATCCTCCTGACACAAGTCTATGTCAGCTGGACTGGAATAGGGGCTCTGCTGAGACACAATGGACCCCTTCCTCCTCCTCCTCCTCCTCCTCCTCCTCCTCATGCCCACCGCCCTCCTGAGACGCTGAGACAGGAGTGAGCGAGTAGGAAGGAAGGAACAAAAAAAAGAGGAACTAAAGCACAATACATATGCCTGTACTTTCTGTCTGTGTTTATGTGCAACGCATTCTCATGAACCGGTTTGTATGTTTCCTTACAAAGGTATGCACGACAGTTTGTATATGATACCTTATGGAATATGGCCGCCATTCTATCTAACGGTGTGAAACAGCTGTTTTAAACACATCACAGTCGCTGTTTTAAAAAGGTGATTAACATTGTAAAACAGGACTACTTATTTAAGTTTAGGCAACAGAACTGCTTGGTACAGTTAGGTTGGGTTTGGGTTAAAATCCCTATTTAAAAATAAAACATACTGGACACAGTTATGTGGTGACTCAACTTGTGGCCCGTGGGCCAAATGTGGCCCGCGATACGGTGCCGGGTGGTCCCCCCTCGACCATTTTCTAATCCACAATGAAAATAATTGATTCACACTGAGAATTTCTTTTTTTGTACTTTGAATGTAAATAAGGTGCCAGAGTGTATAAAAACATCAAAATAGAGATTATTTATTTAAAAAAAACAAAACAAGTGCCAGCTGAGGATCTAAATATGCTATTCATTCTGTTTATTAATTATGTAACCAAACCAACTTTTAAACGCAGTAAAATAGCTGATGTATCTGTCATATAGGCCGAGTGTCAATTCTTGTGCCAAGTTAATTTTTTTTGAGAAGTTAATTTGAAAATAAAGAATTTCAAAGAAAGATGACTTATGAGCCCCTGGACTTCTTTCATTTTACAAAAGTGGCCCCCGGGCAAATCAAGTTGAGTATCCCTGGCGTACGATGTCACATAACTACGAAACGTTAACAACGTTGACTTTTAGTGTCAAACGAGACACAAACACCGGTCTCCTGGGTGAAAGTCCTTTGTTTGTTGGACCCATCCACCACCACCCCCTTATTGGTCTTTTATATTACGTCACCTCGCTTCCTTGTTTACTCCCGTCAAAATTACTACAGCCAGTAGAGGTCGCCGTCTACAAATAAATTGTCAGTATGGCACGTAATAAGCTCACAATTACGTGGTTTATGTACGAATTACAGTGCAATACTTTTTGTAGGAATTACTACAAACAGTGCATGAGAACAGCCTGATATGTGTGTAATTCTCTTCTGGAAACTTCACCATCTCAGACAGAGAGAGAGCTGCACGCCCCACTGGTATCTTCCTCTCTATCCGTTTCTGTCTTTCTATCTCCTTCACTTCCTGCCTCTCTTCATTAGTCTCCATCTCTACTCTCTGGCTCCAGCAAGGCACAGTCATCCAGGAGGACATTATTAGCTGTCAGCATTAACAACCAGCGTAGCAGCAACAGCAGCAGCAGCAGAGTCGGTTTCATAACAATGCTCACAGAAAAAGCCTCTCCTCTGCCCCAGCGAGAGGAGCAGGCAGTCAGGACAGCCTGCTGCGTGCAGATGGTGCTTTGTCTCTGCTATAGTTCCTGCAAAAGTGACACGCAGACACAAATGCGAGCGCACACGTACATGCACACATTGGTTGGAAGACGGTACCACTATTCATTCCTAATCCTCTGTGGTTTGCATGAAAGTTAATGGCAGGTGTTTAAAGCTCTGACTATGCCAAGAGAAGGAAGGGGAGGTGAGTGGGAGAAGATCAACTCTTTTTTTTCCCCCCCTGCTGGCAAACACGCACACACGCTTTTCCATGTTGGAAAGAAAGTGTATTACATCCCTATTAGATCTGCAAACTATACGCCCCTTCATCCATCCTCACCCCCCCCCCTCCCCCTCCCTCCTCTTGCTCCATCTATCTCTGGCATAATGTCCATGCATGCAGTTGAGAGCAATTAGGACTTCTTTGGAGAAAAATAGCCAGTCATTAAGGAGGAGCAGGGACTCCGCAGTGTGATGCTTTACGCCAGGTGGGAGGCTATTAGACAGCCAAGTGGTGTGAGCAAACTCCCATGGTCATAAATACAGGGACCAGTAAACATCCTCCACTCCCGCCAAGCACTTTCCTCCAATAAAATAATGAGTTAATAATTTAGAGAAATACCCATTTATGCATCCACAACATACTGTACTCACACTCACTATACTGTAGGCTACAGTCATTTAAAAGCAGAACTTTAGGTGCCACTATAACATGAAAGATGGCTCTGCTCTATTCACGTGTTTCAGAGTGTGACAGTGAGCCAGTAAAATATTCATCATTAATTGTATTATTTACACCTGTGCTTTAGTCTGTGACATGTCGCTTTAACCAAATATTTTCCGTCACTGACTGAATTTTTTTAAACAATGACGGAAATATCTGAAAGTCGTCCTTCATTTTGACATTAGAACCCTGAGGGTGATCTACTGTATCTTTTAGTCGTTTACACCCCGTCCAGTTTGAGGTGCGTTCATATTAATTAGCTATTGTCTAGTGTTGTAGTTGTCTAGCTGGCTTTAGCAATTGCATTGGGCTTTATCACTACATACCACTGCAATATGTCACGGCAGGCAGCTGAATGTCCAAAGTTTCTTTAAAGTGAAGATTTTCAACCGCCTCCATGTCACTGCAGTACACGCATGACGCCTGCCTCCCTTGTTCTGTACATTAAGTATTAAAAAATTAAAATTAATAAATGAAAACTAAATGCTATTAAATATGTCTTATTATGATTAAAAATGTATGTATAAAATTACGGGTAATAATAGGTTATGACAGAATTTTTACAACCCTGTCCGTCAAAATGAGGGAAAACGAGGCAGTCTAACACAACCACTGCTGTGCTATGTTAAAATGTCTTCATGTGCAAAAAACACAACTTTCACTGTACTTTTTCATTCTTCTATCTGATCAATGACATTATATAGCTGACACAGTTAGTTGATTAATCGATTAATCAATCAGCAAAAAGTTAATTGACAGCGATTTTTATGATCATACATTTTAAACATTCACTGGTTTCAAACTTGCAAATGTTGTATATCATCGTAAATTGAATATCTTTTGATTTTGAATTGCTGCACAGACAATACAAGTGATTTAAAGACATCACCCTGGGCTTTTGATAGGCTTTTCCCACCATTTTCTGCTAAAGACTAATTGATTTATCAAAACAGCCTACTGGATGAATTATGAAAGAAAATCCTTATTTGCGTCCTAATGACACGTCAATGTCAGTTCTAACTCAAAGAGAAAAATCTTCAAAGATCAAAGATCTTAAAGAATTAAGATCAAAGCTTGATATTAATTATATACACAAGCTGCAACACTATTCCTACAAAACCCCAGCCATTGAATGCTCACATGTAAACACTCAGAGACACGATGTGCAGGGAAATGTTGCAGCAGTGATCAGACACAATACACACAATAATGAAAATCTAATACAAGCATCAGTGCAACGTATTCAGTTTGTATTAATATTGAAGATTTGGCCACAACATGTAGTTATGATTATGCAGCTTTATGTTTGATTGTCTCAATTAAAAACCTTAATGCTTTCAAATACAGCAGTGGACTATGATTTGTTTTCTGGCCACTACGGCAGCTGAACTATTAAATGCATTATTGGCAAAGCTTGCAAACAATGTAGGACGCCAGTGTGGCAGGAGCTATGCTGTGAGAACAAGAAAAATGACTTCTGCTGCACTTAGGAGCAAACTACTGAGGATGTATCCATTTCTCCATAGTGTATATATCATATCAGTGGCAGACAGGAGTGCATGCACACTGTATCTTTTAAGCACACTGGGCAAACAAGTCTTATCAGTGAAGAGAATCAGACACCTGCTGCTGTCGGGTGCAATCCACATCCACTCTCCCAAAACTATCCTTCACAACCACAAACAAAAACTGACTCAGAGACACAACAGGGCAAGTTATAACAAGCAAGAAACAGGTGCTGGATATTTGTAGAGAGCAGCAATTACACTAAACACACACAGTAGATTTTAAAAGATCTGCTCTTTGAGAGAAAACTATTGCCAGCCAGCTTAAGATGCAGTACAACAGTTGCTCAAAGAATAACTGAAGTACAGTTGTAAATTCCTCTCAAAGCACACAGTTCTCCATTTGCTAAGTGCACTACTTCACAGAACAATCTTTGTTTTCAACATCAAAGCCTTAATACTATCTGAGAATTAAGTTTTAAGATGTTTGCGTCACAGAGACAAAGAACAATGTTTTACATTCAAATATCATGAAACTATGAAAGCTAAACTGGCAGCCCGGTAGCCAGAATCAAATGTTGGCATTGTACGTTTCTGCAAACCATGGATAAGTTACATTTACACACTTCATACGAATCATATTAACGTTTCTAACGTGACGTAGTTCAGACCACATGTATGTGAGCTGTCATCAGGAGGTGAAGGGGCGGTGGATGGCGTGAAACCTAGGCGAGATGGCATTTTTTTAACGAGAGATTGGGACAAACGAGATACTTCACTGTTGATTTTTGTTCGGATACGTTGATACCGTAACTTACAAAAAACAAACATCCTCATTTTAACCCAAACAACAATGTTTTTCCTAAACTTACCTATCTAGTTTTGTTACCTAAACATATGTTTTGTTGAAATTCATAAAACTGCGACCATAGTTTGGTGCGTAAAAGTGACGTCAAGGGGTCCTGAAAACATAGTGCCATGCTATTTATATGCTTTCCCATGAGATAATGTTGAAATCCGCTTAAGCGCTGAAGCGTACAATGTTAACATTTATTCTGGTGATTGGACTGAAACCATAGCTCTCGCCAGCCAGTAGAAACTTTCCCTCGTTAGCAGTTAGCTTAGCATGGCGCCATTGAAACGTCACCGGCACTGGCTTAGCCATGTCACCCCGCTCCCCCCCCCCCCCCGTCCCCCTGACGTCCAGTTTCAAAAGTGCAAGATAGTGATGAGGAAGTGCCAAACTCTTCATAACGAGAGTCCACAAACCAATGGGTGACGTCACTCTTACTCTGTCCGTTCTTTTTATACAGTCTGGTTGAAACTGGCTACTTGGCTATAGCTCAATTTATGTAACAAATGTAAGAAAAGCCACAACTAAGAATTACTTAAGGAAAGATTAATCGCAGCCACATCAAAAGACCTGTGGTATAAATCCTGAAATGCTCCTTGCTCTGTGCAGAGCAGTATGTCTGAGTGACATCAGGCTGTACATTTGCGGCCCCTTGCAGATGGCACAGTGTAATTTCACACCCATTACCTCCTCTCCACAATGCATAGCACAATCACATGACAGTAAAATCCTCTCAAACCAACTCCTATGGGAACTTTTAGAGGCCGTTAGTGGCCTGCCCATTATGGGAATTCTCAGAAGAGTTCACAAGAGCTATTTCAGCAGCGTCCAAATTACTGTGTTAAATGGAGTATTAGGCTCTGAGAATATGATTAACCAATTGTAATTGCTTTGCTTCTGTGACTTCAAAACAGGCAGCCAATGCACGATTCAGATTTGCTTCTGTTGCCGTGCGCTTCCTCTTTATAAAGTATGTCAACAAAAAAAAAAAGAAGGACATGGCAGCAATGCACAGAATAAACATAACATGCATCCTCCGTCCAAAGACAACCACATGCCAAAATGAGCGAGTGGTGAGCGAAAGTGAGAGACAGCACCTGTGCTTTCAAAAAAACCATCATCTCTTCTTGCATCGGTGCACTTGCTCCCCCAGCTTGCCTCTCCTCCGCTATCCGGCGCGTTATAATACGGCAGAAAAACACAAATGAGTCCCTGCACAAGCATGTTGTACAGCAGATCAGCCATGTACAACAGTGCTCTCTACAAGCACAAATCATGTTCGTAATCACAGTACACCGACTCCACCAGTCACAAGGGAATATCTGTTGAGGCAAATGAGACTCCTGATTTCCAATACAAACACGCACACTTACACACACACACACACACACACGTCAACACTGATAGCTACCATCAAGCACAAGCCGTATGCATGATATCATAAATATTAAAGCGTTGGTTTTGCATTTTCTTGACATTTTCCTCCTCGGCGATAAATCAAAAGGCCTGATAGGAGCTGCCATGTACATCGAGATGCTGCCTGTGATGCGTTTGCCTTGGGAGGCCGGCTTTCATATCTGAACACATGCAGGCCACAAAGACGTGAGAGGAAGTTCAACCCCCAGCGGAGCTGAAGGCAGCGGATGAGGGGAGGGACAGAGAGAGGCGGACAGGGAGGGTGGTGCTGCAGGTAGGAAAGAGGAAATCCCAAGCAAACAGAAGTAGTGCATCTGTTGCATCATGAGCAACTGATATATTTGTCAGGTAAATACACTCAATAATCTCTGATGATCCAACGTGATCTCATGGGAAAGCGTATAAATAGCGCGCCACTTTTCGACGTGTTTCGCATGAACGCATTTTAACCTTTTCGTGTGTCATTTTGTGGCCCGTTCTCTTTCACAACTCGCGCATTCAGTTTTACGCAACAAACTACGACGCTTCAATGCGGTTGCAGTTTTGTGAATGCAAACAAAACTTACGTTTAGGCAAAAAACAAATACATGTGGTAAGGTTTCGGAAAACATCATGGTTTGGGTTAAAATAAGGGCATTTGTTATGTTTAGACAACAAAACGATAGGTGGTTATGTTTAGGAAAAGCATTGTGGTTTGGGTTAAGGACATTTGTTATGTAAATGAACTTACATACCTAAATTACGTAATCAACGTAAATCGCCAAAATCAACGGTTAAATTAACATAACTCGTTTCACACAAACGCCAGTCTCCTGGGTCAAAGTCCTGAGTTTGTTGGAGCCACCCACCTCCCGTCCTGCTCGCCCTAAACCGACTTCTCTGTCTTTGTACTACATCTCCTCACTTGCAGAGTATAGTTGCTCTGAGCGTTTAATAATGACACGGATGGGTTTACAGTTAAAAGCCCGGTGCGACCTCATGGCGTAAAATGACACACGAAAAGCCAAAAAGGCGTTGTGATGCCACGCAAAGTGACTTAGCCTAACAAATTGGCGTGTTATTTATACGACATTTCGTTAAACCAGGCTGGATGATCACATGTTCTAATAAACGTTTTAAATGCAAACATTCGCCTCTGGAAGGGTGCGGGCCACGGCCTGCACATCATTAACAAAAGGCCTTTTCTCTGCGGGCAGGCTCCGCTCTAAGTTCCCCTGCCTGTTGTGACAATGCCCACAGGGGGAGAGCAGATGTCCGTTGCCAGCAGCACATCTGCATACAGCCTCAATCCCCACCCCTTCACTGGCCAGACAATGGAGCCGCCCTCCTCCTCCTCCACTTGAATCTTTCTTCCACTGGAGCCTCCAAATGCAGTAAAAAAAAAAAAAAAAAAAAAAAAAAAAAGAAGGGGGGGAAGAGGGAGAGTGGGGAGAGTTGAGCACCAATGCCCACTGTCAGAACTGTAAAAATGGAAGGATTATTCAAAATGTGCAGGTGCTGTTATGGATGCCTGATTGGGTCACTAATTAAGCACTCATTAATTAGTAGGCCACATGACAAGTTCAAACTGGATTTGTTTGGTTGTGCACATGCTAGCAAGAAAATGCTGCACAAAAACACACTTGTGCCAAACTTTTGATCAAACTCTTTATGATTCAAATGCATTTTTGAAAAAGAAGCCTAACCAATGTTTACAAAACAACACTCATTATTGGATCTTTAATATGCTCACAATTACCCTGTAAGTGCCCAGCTCATTAGGAACTTAATAAAGCCTATTCCCACACCACTATGAAGTGTATCGGCTAATGTCTACTCCCACCCTCTCTTGTCCCTCCTTGCTGATGGCGCAGGGACACATGGACAGCGACGCGAGTATAGCTTTCCAAACTATACCCCGGTGGAGCACACACTGAAATATTTTACACCACCTTTTGCAATAATCTTGAATCCTACCTCGACTGGATGTTTACTGAGAGTTCAAGCGTCGGCTTTGGGGGCTCCAGGAATAGCATCGAAGGCTACGCATTTCACATTCGCTTGTTATCTCGGATTTAGATAATGATCCACCTTTAGATGACATAAAAACTTAATCCTGAACGCAGCGGGACAATCTCCGGTGCTGGGAAACGGTGCCTGGTGTCGGTTTTTACGGGGGGAAGTAGCGTCGGCTCTCGGTGTGCCTGGTTATCCTGCTGTTTACTTATACGGTTCATAAACACTCCTATTCTTTTCCTCCTGCCAGAATTGAGAGGTGTGTATCAGTTTGCTTTTCCTTTTTTTTCTCTCGCTTTTTGAGTGAGGCGGAGCCTTTGCCCACTTCTCCCTCTCTCTCACACACACACGCGCGCACGCGCGCGCGCGCAGCACACACGAGACACACTCTTGCAGTTGATGGAGATGGGACAGTGGGAAATTTCGAGAAAAGCCATTTGTGATTGTGATATCTCATCTGTCCTTTTATAGTCGATTGTTTGCCCCCTCCTCCTCCTCCTCCCTGGTGATTTAAAGTAATGGCCAATCCGATGCAGTTGAATTATTTTTCAAAATATTATTTTCGCAAAAAGTTTAAAGGATAGGGCTTAGACTTATAAACTTCTAAATCCCACTAAAGTGAGCTGCACCATTAAAACCGGAGGCACCCTCTTTAGCCAGTTAAGACTTTACTAATGTGTAAATTTGTTGCCACAAAACATCTGCTGCGCCCTCAATCAAAAGCAGTGTGACTGTTTTATTTATGTACTGCCTGCATACTTAGACAAATATTTGTGTTTCAATCAGTTATCAGCATAACATTTGTAATTTGAGGTAGGCAATGTTATGTTATTTTTGTGGAATGTAGCCTAAATAAACATAGGCAAATTAAACACCATTTGTTAGTGTCAGGTCAGATGTGTCGACCATAGCCTATTTCATAATGCACTTACTTAGCCTACCTCTTTTACTCTTCAATCTTAAGTGGTCAACAGTGTCGAGAGGGTTATAGGCTACTTTTAAAACATATTCCACTACAGATTACTGAATACATGCCCTAAAATATAGCCTAATTTGTAACGTATTCCATTAGATTACTCAAATTAAGTAACATATTCTAAATACTTTGGATTACTTTTGGAATACTT
>JAOVVB010030751.1:0-15607 GCA_028570985.1 Heterobranchus longifilis
TTAATACTTTTTTTAAACCTTTATTTTACCAGGCAGATCTCTTTTACGAGCAAGGCCTGACCAAAATATATTATTGTTCTCCACATATTATTTTCTATTTTATAAATAAGAACATTTTTTCTTGAAATATTCCAAGTTTTTCCACAAATTATTCCAAATTTCTTGTTCTCTAAATATTCAAACCTTTTTTTGTGAAAATATTCAGATTTTTTCTCAAAATATTCCTCTTTTTTTGTAAAAATATTCTGACTTTTTCCTCTAAATATTCTTTTTTTGTGTGAAAATATTCCTATTTTTCTCTCTAAATATTATTACTTTTATATATATATATAAAATATTTTATTTTTTAGGAACCCTGTACACACGTGTGCCCTACATTTATAAGAACAATAATATTGTTATATCTTTTTTTTTTTTTTTTTTTGCTTTGTCTCGTTTATATTCCCATTTCCATCTATCCCTATGTATTATGTGTCACTGCCTTGGTTTTGTGTACTACCCTTTGAACAAAAAATTAATAAATAAATACATTAAATTAAAATTGCAAACACACACATACACACTTACCTTTGGCCCTTGGAAGCCTCTGTTACCCTGCAGTCCTGGGGTTCCTGTAGGCCCCTGACAAAAACCAAATAAAGGAGATTTAATTTTGACAATATAATATGAAACGACCATTATCTGGTCACGTCTCTGTGATCAGCACACATGAACGCATAATTTGAATAATATGTCTTACAAATATGCCGTTGGCCCCTGGCGTGCCTGGATCTCCCTGTGGAGAGACGGTCAGAGATTCAGGAAGTTAAAGAGATCTATATGACTTTGTTACGGCGATATCAAGTCGCTTATGTAATCTTATGAAGCCGGGAGTTCTTCAGAACAAAGGTCCGGTGTGAACGCACCCTGAAGCGCTCCATGTACACAGTCAGCTCCAGAGAGTCTCCCTTCTGTCCCTTCCAGCCTGGCTGTCCCTGAGACACAAAAAACAAAAACACAGTCAGAAACGATCAATCGAACTCTCTGTATTTTTACAAAACACTATCCAGGTTTGGAGTTGCACTTACAGGAAAACCAGGTGCGCCATTATTGCCGGGTTGCCCCGGTAACCCTGAGTCTCCCTGTGTCCCGTTACAGCCGTCTGCGCCTGGCTTCCCCCGGGGCCCCGCCTGTCCTGGGTGGCCCTGCAGAGAGAACGTCAATTCACAACAGATCGATCAATCAATCAATCAATCAATCAATCCATCAATCACGTTATTATCCCGATAATCAACAAAATATGTTTAAAACGGCACTAAAACACACTGGAATCACCTTACCGTACATTTTGCTTTTTTTGGGACATTCATGAAGGGACCCCTTTTCTATCATTGAGTAAACTGACGACCCCTGACTAAAGCCGGAGATATATTTGCTTTTAACTACGCATACACGAAAGCATGACGCTGCCTCGTGCGTCCTGCGTCCGTTTTGTCCGTTCATTGTGTACGTAGAAATTAGCGCGACACGATGTCTACACGAACGGGTGGTTAAACAGCATGTACATCTCCAGCTTTAGTGACATATTTTATGGATATTTCATATTATATTCAATGCAAAACAATAACAGGACTGAACAACTGATAATTAACCCAAATAGTGAACGCAATAACTGCAGGAAGTTTGTGTAAAAACAAGCGATTTGTTTGAATTTTGAGCAGATTATTTCATGTCAATATTGCATCAGAGATGAGTTCTGTTATTTTAAGGAACTTTTAATACAATTCTCTGTTTGTTTTTTTGTTTTTTTTTTACAATCATACATGCATAATATTGCCCTTATCCTGTGTTTTTTTTTTTAAGTTTCCAAACTTTAAAAATAACAATTTAATTTAATTTTCTTCACAGAAATGAATTAAATGTTGAGATATATATAACTGTATATATTTTTAAAAGTTGTCTTATACCCCTTAAAATCACTCGTGACCCCCCCGTGAAGCTTTGGCGACCCCTAGTGGGGGTCGGGACCCCCAGGTTGGGAACCACTGCACTGGAGTATTACGGATCAAGTCAGAACACACGGCAGGCAGAATCAGTACAGTGACTTTCCGTTGCATCATCCAGACTGCTGAAGAGACTTACAGGAATGCCATCGCTTCCAGAAAACCCGGGAACGCCGGTCATTCCCTGCGGAGAGACAAGAATCATTAACAAGAGGACAAACACGAGTGCTGGGATTTTTGACAATGAGATTAAAAAGAAAAGGATATTTTACCACGCTGCCTTTAGGACCCATGAAGCCACTACGGCCGCCGTCACCTTTCTGGCCCTTTGGTCCCTGGATGCCTAAATCACCTGGTCTCCCTGAAGGCCCCTGGGGGCCCTGAGGACCGTGAGGCCCAGGGTTACCCTGACATTGGAGAGGAGGAGGAAAAAAAAGTTAATCAACTTCAGATCAAGGATGCAATACAGCACATAGACTTTTTTATTTATTTATTTATTTATTTTTAACCAGAATCAAGTATCTATTGATTTCTATTCATCAATAATGTCATGAGAGTTAACAAAAGCTGGGCTAACATTGGTTATATATGGGGAAAAAAAACAAAAAGTAAACTTACCTGTTAAAAACAGAGAATAGAAGATTTGAAAATAGAAGTATATAGAATGCATAGTGAATAAAAGTGTTATCAAAGCAACCAAAGAATCACAATAATGCAACAACAAGTATGACAAACCAGCTCTGTTAATTAAACTTATTTTTACCCTAATTCCCTCTCTGTACATTTCTGCTTGTATTTTGTGATTGCATCACAGGGGGGAGACAAACACCTTTTTCTTTTTCTAGTGAAATCCTCTCCTTCTGCTCTCTGTGCTCTCGACACCCATCCAGTGGTCAGACAGTGAGATTACAAACATCCACTGAAGCAATAATACATACACGACAACAAACAGAAACACCTCCAGAACAGAGATTCTTAAATGAGTAATTGTGCTGTGGAGAAGATAACTCAGGAAAAGTGAAACCTTCGACAGAGTTTCTGGCCCTTTTTACCCAACGACTGTCAGGAAATGTTAATATATCAGATATGCTACAAAGTGATGACAATGGGAATCTGTGGGAGATCTGGTCAGCAGTTAGAGGACTACACATGATCACTGATTGGCTGTTTTCTTTCTGCCAGACACCGCACAGTCTAGTTTTCTAATGTTAAAATAAATAAAATAAAAAAAATAAAAATAAGTTGAAAAATAAATAAATAAATACCACAGAGCCATTTTGCCCGCGATCATGTGTGGGTCGCTTTAAAGTACCTCTTAAACTGATGTAACTGTGTGCACTTTCTAAGATATTGTTGCTCCTGCTGCCCAGTTTTCCCCTTCTTGCTCTTTGCCTCGTCATGTACACTTTTGATGTACGTTTGTGTAAAGAATGTCTTGTCTTATAACTATGTTGTTTAAACAGGATAAACATACTGTTTAAAAAAACAAGAGATTCTTACACACAAATTACTTTATATATTCTTAGAATAAACCTGGATGCAGTTTCAAACCTGCATGCTGAAATATATTTTCCCTTTTTCTTACACGCAACTGAAAGACCCTTTAAGACTCAAAAACACACACACACACGTTATTCCAAGACATGCCAGACAGAGCAGCGAGGAGATTAATTCAAGGTAGATAAAGCCAGACTGTCAAACATCTCCTTAATAAAAGTCAAAGTAAAGGGCTGTTTAAGGAGGATTTTGATTGCCGACTGTTTGAAACCGCAGACTGCCTCCTAATCTGCAAGCTAAATATAACAGTTTGATTATGATACTCCGAGTGATGAAAGAGAGAAGACAGGGACGCAGATAGGAAGGAGAGAAAATGTGGGTCTGGCTGCGGTGGAAGTATGTTTCTGTATCCAATCCATGCCTCATTTTTAAATATCTCATTTTTATCTCCTAACAGATAGATTTGCGACGTGTCTGCAGACTCGGCAGTAAAGTATGTGTCCTCTCGTCACCTACAGTGTAGGTGTGTGTGTGTGTGTGTGTGTGTGTGTGTGAATGTGTGTGAGGGTGAGGAGCTTCAAGCAAAAGATCAGGTTGAACATATGCCTCAGACACACACTTATACACTCGCCCACTTTATTAGGTACACCTGGCTATAGTGTGGAAGTAAAGTTGCATGAAACATCATCATGTATTGTTATTTTGGTTGCTGTGAGCCTCACTTGGCCCATCTGCAAACAACACAACTTCTATTGTATGAAATGTCATGTTGCATGCTAAAGACTGAGAAAGAAGTCAAATGGATGTCATGTGCTTTGCCAAATAATGCATATTCTATGTTGAGATGTGTGTGATGTGCACATGATGGTTAGATCATACGTTATGAAAGGATGGAGGGATGTGTGGATGTTTACTCGAGCGAGGGACGCCTTGCCTGGGGTGGATTTGAGCAAATTACTCCAAAACGACTGTTTTATCTGTGATTTTTCATTCATACAACGTTAAATGTTACCAGAAGTAGACAGATAACTTTTTTCATGTTTACGCAAATGGGCAAAATGTTTTCATGTTGTTTTAATGACTGTCAAAAAACACGATTTTCTCAGCTTTTTGCCAGAAATGTTGTGTTTTTGATGACAATTACCAACATCCAAGTGCCGTTAAAAACATAATGACTGAAGTCTGGATCAATGTATCGATTCAATGATCAGCGATCCAATATCAGCGATGCAAAGAGAAAATATCGACACATATCATCATCTTTAAGATGCACTTTTATTTTGGAATTCCCACCTTATATTTATTGTTTTTATTAAAAAAATAATAGTTTGTTTTTAATTTAAATGTCAGGAAGAGCTCAGGAATAAAACTGTCAAATCATATTTTAGTTGCTTTTTGTGAGTAGATATAAATGTAACCGGTTGTGTTAAAGGGACATATGACATCGTCTCATATCGATCGCAGGCTCCTGAATTGAATCAAAATCATATTGTGGCAGACTTTGTGATATCAGCAAATATTGTATCGTTCCAAAGAATCGATATACTATCGTTTCGTGATAAAAACTTGTGATTTACACCCCTAGAATGTTTTTTTCTTTTGATATATTAACTGTTTACATAGTCACAGCACAAAATATTCTGGGGGTCTTGAAAAATGTAGGTGCTGTGGCCAGAAACTTTTTTAATTCAACTCTGGTGGGGAAAGAGTTAAATCACCTTTCTTCCTGATTGTGATGCTCGGTGTGACCTTCAGCAGATCTTCACCATCTCTGCGTGCCTAACTGCACTGAGCTGCTGTCACATGACACCTAATAAAGCGGCTGGTGAGTGTATCTCAGTGTTGTGTGTGTCATATACATCTCTGAGGGACTGGACTGGGAGACAGAGAGACAGAGACAGAGAGTAGACGAGGGTTGGGTGGGATGGAAACAGAATAATACGAGGACATCACTTTTACAAGGGTTGAGGGTGAAGACACCATGGGAATCGGGCGTGTTTGCATGTTGTGGGAGTTCAGGGGGGTCAGTAAGTGATGACCTCTGAGGTTTGGGGGCCCTGACAGAGTTCCTGTGAGAACCAACAAACACAGTGATGTTGTTTGTCCCCGGACAGAAACGCTCTGGGTCTTGTTATATGAAACCAGAGCCAAGGGTCTCGGAGGAATTAATAAAACTGCAGGGAGCCTAAACAATGTCAGACAACAATTCAAACAAAACCACAGACAAATCAGATGCAGAAAGTGAGAGATAAAGCCTCGGTTTAACTTGTAGATGTGTGTGCGCACTCGTACATGCAGCCTGTGTGTGTGTGTGTGTGTGTGTGTGTGTGTGTGTGGTAGTCAGAGCTTTGTCTATGGGAGGCTTTTTGAAACAGGAGGTGTGTGTTTTGTCTTCAATCTCGACCCTGCAGCTGTTGCCTATAGAGCAGACAACAGACAGACAACTGTCCTGTCAAAACAACTCAAACTCTGCATGAATAACGGCCGGTGTGTCATACAGCGTGTGCTGTGAATTCTTACATTTACAGATGAAAACTGGGCTGATTAAGTCAAGTCGTGATGTGATAACATCAATATATGTTGCCCACTATGGAGGTATTATCACCATGCTGACTAGTCTGTGATATGCGAGGTATCATTTATGATAAATCATGCATGGTAGTCTAAAATGAAAAAGAAAAATATTTCAAAAGGAAGGAATCAGTAATTTGCACCTTCTTGTCAAGATTATAGATATAATTAGATCTGGAAATAAACTGCCATCTGATTAATTTGCTATGAAACTTTATATTCGCTGTTGTTATGGTGGAAAAAAAGCCCAGCATGAAGTAGGGTGAACTCATCCTCATAAAAAGGAAATTAATCGGGCAGATTAATTTTCCGAAGACAGATGGTTCTGTCAAAGCAATAATTTTGCTATAATTCACAAAGTAAAACATACAGAGACAGAGTGTCGTAATTCATAAGCAGCCCATTTCTGCAATAAGCTGTGCATGTGTGTGTGTGTGTGTGTGTATAAGCATGTAAGTGCATGAGATCGTTGTCTAGAGCACTTGCATGGTACACTATGTGCACTGGTCTTTATCTTTCTGCACGGCTTAAACAGAGAGATGATAAATGCCAGCCTCCTTTCATAGCTGATAACGGGGGAGATGTTTTTAAGTGCATACTTTGTGTGTGTGTATGTGTGTGTGTGTGTGTGTGTGTGTGTGTGTGTTTGTGTGTGTGTGTGTGTATGTGTGTGTGTGTGTGCGTGTGTGTGTGTTTAACAGCTACAAATGCTGCATCTACAGTACACACTCAAAAATAAAAGGTACATCAGGAAACAGTTTCGTTAGTCCTGAAAAGGACATTTGTCACTGATATACCATCACAGGAACATAATGGGTCCCAGATGTATATAACACTAGTAGTTCCCTGTAAGTAAACAATTGTATGGCAACATAATGTATGGCCAGAAGGAGAGTTGTACGCACATCATGTGGGTGCAAGGCTGTTAGAAAAGTATCAGTGAAAAAGAGGCGAACGCCTGCACACTTACTCCATTAAGCCACAAAAGGTTTATTTCGATCCTGTGGATCTTCAGGGCAAAATGTAAGTGGGGACATGATATATGGCAACATAATAACGGGCCCTGGTCCCGGTCCACCACAGAGACAAATTAAATTTATAACGAACATATAGATAAATTAATACCACTCTGACAAGCCCCTCTTTGTAAGAGAAACTTTGTTTTTGACGTCCGCTGAAACAGAGGAAGGAGCTCGGGGTGCATGGATAGGTCACAAAAACACAGACCGTCACTCAGGAGACTGCAGTTCATGTCCCGTGTGAAAGTCAGTGTTGTTATTTTACAAGCGTACTCATTTGAACTCAAACCACAATCATTTCTTAAACCTAACCAAGTAGTTTTGTAGCAATTCACAAAGTTAACGAGGTGTTGAAAACCGGTACTGAAATCCGTGAGGAAAAACGCTGCCCTCGAAATGTAACTGAGAATGCAGTTTAGTTTAGTTGTATGGGAACGTAATCTTGTAGGAGACGGGGTTGCCCTTACAGAGTCGATCAAACTGAACATTATTATCTTTGTAAAGGTAGAATTCTATTTTCTCCTGAGCTAAATCTCTCTGCAGTCCTCCCCACTCTTTAATAACCAGTCCTCCACAGCTTCCTACATACTTCCAGACTCCCCATTCTTATCTGCTCACACTGCTTCCTCCCCTCCTCTCTCCAAACTCTCGAGTGCGTCTCTTCTGACCCTCCTTTTTTCTGCCTGTGTTCGTTCACTTCCTGTGAAACCTACAAATCAGCCAGCCAGACTATGTGGGGACAGAGATGACAAAACAAAGCATCATCTAGGCACTAAACAAAAGAAAAAATAATAATGTTTGAGCTGTGATGCTGCGGGGGGGTGGAGGAACATACTGTAGAAAGACTGGCTAAGACAAATAAGAAAGATAAAGCATTCCTTAAAGCGTATTGTAGTAAACTTCTGAACCTGTGTAAATCTGGATCAGAGGAAGTCCGAGGGCTCTGAACGCACATACGTGCACGTGTGTTCAGGTCGGAGCTCCTCTGTGTTTTTGAAGGCCGGTCATGACTTTACCAGATTCTGAAGCTCAGGAGACACGTGCTGCCCTCTGGCCTTTCTCTGTAACTGTAGCTCCTTAATTTTTTTTCTTTCTGTCACAGGCGGCTCACGTCATCTTGTCTCGTGAGCTTCATAACGAGACACGACGAGCCATCAATCAGCGGTCGAATCTACTGAAGTCACAGGAGGAAGAGAAGAGCTGCGGCAGGCAGACGGTAGACTAATAATCTACAGGAGTTTAGAGGAGGTGTTGTAGATATTCAAGTCAATTTCATTTACACAGCCCCCAAAAAAATGCAAATTTGCCTCAGATGGTTTTACAGTCTGCACAACATACGACCTCCTCTGTCCTTCAGCCTTCAGTTTAAATAAAGAAAAACTCAACACAAAGTTCCAGCTTCTCAATTGTGAGGATTTGTTGCTTTTCTTTGTTTTACGTCGTATTACAATGGTCATTTCTACAGATTAGGACTGTTTGTCGGACAAAACAAACTGTTAAAAAACGGTTTAGAAGAAAAAACTGGAGTAAACTGCAGTTAAACTGTACCAGGATTTTTTTCACTATTTTCTGACATTTCATAGACTAAATGATTAATTATAAAGAGAAAATAATTGCCACATGAATTGATAATAGGGATAGGACAACATATGATCATCAGGGATCGCGATAAAAAAAAACCCTCACAATAAGTTGATCGTGGTGGATATCGTGAATATCCTCACGAGTGACTTGACTGCAGTTTACTACAGTTTTTTCTTCTAAACCGTAATGATTATATCGTGAAACTCAATTATTTTGGCCAGGATAATTGTGAAATTTAATTTTCATATTGTCCCATGACTAACTGATAATAAAAATAATGGTTAACTGAGTAAATGCAGTTTTTCCCTTTACCCTTTCAGATTAAACTGTTACACAGGCTTTTCTCTGCGAGGCACATTTTGCAGCACATCACATGTGATATCGGACTGTAGTGTAATGTTGAACAGTGGTTTTCCTTTATCCACATACAGTCTGTTCGCTAACAACATAACATCACTGTGGTAACAGAGGAAACATGGAATCACGCCACATGTGTGCAAACAGTCCGTGTTTTACAGCACCACACACACACACACACAAGTGTATTTATCCTAATAAGAGTAATAAAGCATAAAAGTACAATTACATTTTAAACCGCCAAAGCAAGACGGGGTGAGGACAGATCTGGGTGTGATCAGACTGTGAGCTTACAGCAGTGAAACACGCAGAAGGAGCATTTTAGAAATTAACTTAATTTTCACACTGGTGGTGACAGAGAGGTTTTCAAAATTATACAGTACTTGAATTTGAAAGGCTTTTATGGATGTATTTCATGGTTTAAATGATGGTCGTCACTTCCCTTTATAACATATATTTAAGGCCTCAGGCCCAGACAAACAGGCACACTGCTGTGGTCGGATGAAATCATCATCAAACTTCACACAGTCAGATAAATGAATACATTAGACTAAAAAAGGTGAGACTAAAAGGCAGACAGACAGGTGAGAGGTGTGTGTCAGGAGGAAATACAAACAGACTAAAATAACAAGATTAAACCACACAGGGAGTTGGGAATAAATGGCATTAAAACAAAGAATGACTCTGAATATACACAATAAATTAGGATTATTAAGAAACAGACTACAGAGGAAGGATTGTAAAAGAGCAATAAAACACCAGCCCTTCCCACACTGGTCTGCCGACTGGTGTCTGCTTTTTATCCGATCACTTCTCACCTCATTTAAGGGGCATAAACTACCGCACACACAAACGCACATAAAACTCACACACACACACTCTGGCTAGGTGAACAAAGTGACTGAGGCGAAGGTGTGGGATGATGGGATGCTGATAGTGAAACAAAAACCTCTTTCTTTCTGCAACAAGGCAGAAATAACAGCAGCAGACACACAGCATATATAAGCTCTCACATCCTTAAATATCTTTAAAGGCCCCCTCCAGCCAGAGTCTCGTCCTGTTTTACGGTTAACGTTTTATCTCAAACAGAGAATGGAGGTTCGGCTATAGTCGGACGTAACCATTACCACGACAACCAGATTGCAGCTACAGTAACTTTGCTAATTAGATGAATTTGCTGTTTATCGGAGCACAAATGAGCCAAGAATTAGCTCCACACACCGACTCTCTCTCTCTCTCTCTCGCTCTCTCCGTCACCTCCTGCTGCAGCGAGGAGCCGCACCGCCGCTCGCCGGCCCGAACGCACCGTAGGACGGATGGACATGTTGCAGAGGTCTGCTGTTTGAAATGCAGTTTCGGGATGTTTCTTTGGAGGTTTGTATCGTCCACCAGCACCGGCACACTCACACTCACATACTGCTAATCAATCACTAAAGATCAGGTTAATACGTTCAAAACACACATACAGAGGTATACAGCCGGATATTTGTGTGATGTAAATAACTGTCTCTGCAGAAACGCTTCACAAACGCACAAAAAATAGACTTGGGGGGGGGGTTCTCTGCATTACAGGCATGGCGAATATACCGGCAATCGGTTACTGGGCTGACGGTGGCTAGTTGGAAATTTTTAACATTTCGCCCAACCCTAAAATGTTGCCACACTGCTGTCTTCAGGGACTCAGGAGGATTTTACAGTTCTGTTGTTTCTCCGTCATCTCCAACTCCAGCAGTGGCCGTGGTGTTTGGAAAAGTGCAGCTGCAGGCTAACTGTTACAGCGGTAAGCTAACTGTTAGCTGCTGTAATCCTTTTGAGTGTAATACAGCCAGTTTATATATATTTAGATAATTTTGCTTTAATGTTACCTGCTGCCAAGTTGGTGAACAATGTGAACATCACATTGCTGTAAAGTGGTATTGGTGGGGTAGTAATTACTGTAATTGTTAGTCCTGATACTCTTAATGACAAATGTCAAAATGACAAAAAACACCGGGGTGGGGAGTGGGGGGGTTAAGTCTTTTCTTGCTATTTCTACCGCAGCAATAATGTTTGTCTGTTCTGAGGATTAACCCTTCTTTCATGTGCCACGTCTGTCACTGACATCTCCATCTTTTGCAGCTGCAGGAATGTGTGAGGAGGATGTTGGACAGTCTCCTCCAGTTAAACCTGACATGTGACAGTCCTCTGGATAGCAGAGGGTCACAGCTGATTTTTAACAAAACATCGAAACTAAACAATGCATTGAATGTTGTGGTGCTGCCACGGAGAGGAAGGAGACTTTTTACTAACTAATCTCACACCGGCATGACAGCTATTTCCTGTCCTGCAGTCTCTTTCACAGACACACATGATTAAAGGGACAGTCCATCTAAATTACACCCAAAAAAAAAACCATATTTGGCATCAAGCCATGAGGATTTTCTCTTTTTCTTTGTGCACGTTTTGAGCTATCTTTGTCTTCGCAGGTTTCATCTGGAGTATTTCTTTAGCAGAGAGAAGTTCCAACAAAAACAGCTCACTGTGAGATCTGTGGATGTAAAATATGAAGAAAAAATACATAAATCTAACTAAAAAATGATCTAAAAGCTACCTGTATGGATAGATAACACCATGCTATCCATGAAACTATGTTTTTCTTTGTAATTCGGGTGATCAAAGAGCAACTGAACAGCAGCTGAACATCTTGAGTAGTTTAACATTTCATCTTGTTGCAGCGATGTAGACGTGTACTACAGGGTCAGTACACCATGACATCACTGACACTGTCAACACCCAAACTTTCAACCACAAACAGCAGTAAAACACTGCTTTTCAGCCTGGTACTGTGTTAAGTTAAATGTCCATCAATATATATGTAGAATACATTAATCTGTTTTTTTTCTTTTTTCCCCTCTGCCTAAAACCAGTTTTCTTCCATAGCAGGTGCTTATGTCTGGAAGTGTGCACAATTTCCCACTAGTTGGATTTCTAAGTTGACATATTTACATTGCATGACTTGTCTTCATGATGTGTGACCTATATCAAGAAATCTGTGAGAAAATCCCTCCTCTTCACACTGTATAAAATGCAGTAACTATAACCTCTATGTCCTCTCCCTGTGTGTACGTGGGTGTGTTTGCATTTCTCATTCCTAAATCACAGATCTATTAAAAGTTCCCCCGTCTGACACCATAAATTTCATCTGGACCCAGACTGTCCCCTGGGGTGGACGGTTTGGGAACGACCCGCTAAGAACAGGATGGGAACACGCAGGCCAGTGCGCAAACCTCTGACCTCAGGGAGGAATAAAATAAATCAATAAACAACTGGCCGGAAGCTCCCTCTGTTATTCCATCTGTCTGTCCGGAAAAACTGGGTCATTTTTTTTTTTTTTTACACAAGAAATGGAAAGAATTACTGATTAAAACATTAATCTAAAGGAACAGACGGTCAACAGAGATAAGAGACCTGATAAATCACAGAAAAACAGATAAAAAGAACATAATGACATTTAAAATGTCTTCTACTTGTCTTGTCATGTTGACTCTGCAGCATATTATGGAAAATATTTTACATTTAGTCCATGGCTAATCTTTGGAAAGGAAAGGACACATGCAGGCGCATATTCAACGTGATCATGGGAAAGCATATAAAATAGCATGTCATGTCAAGGCATTTTAATATTTAACACCCCGTCCGTAACCCTTGGCAGTTGGCATCATTTTTCCATGTCAAACTATGACGCTTGACTACGGTCGCAGTTTTAAACACGCGGTTAACGTTGTGAATTCAAACAAAATGGGGAAACAAAACTACTTGGTTATGTTCAGGAAAACATCATTGTTTGGGTCGTTTGTTATGTAAATTAACTTAGGTACGCATGTTACGAACTCAACGTAAATAACTCAACTTTGACTTTTGGTTTCACACGGGACACGAACATCGGTCTTATAAGTCAAAGTTCACCACCGCTCCCACAACGGACTTTCTCGCTCTTTATACGATGTCTCCTCACTTCTGGAGGAGTTCCTCTGAGCGTCTAATATTGACCTGGACGGTTTTACAGTTGAAATCCTGGTGCGACTATACATGCCGTGAAATGACACGCAACATATGTTGTGATAACACACGAAATGACTTAACAAATAGTTATTCATACGCCATTTAGTGAGACCACACTGATATTTTCCAAACTTTCACTCACATATAAACCGTGCTTGTGTTTCTTTTTTGGATATTTTTTAGATATTCAACTCTCCATTTACTCTGAGACAAAAAATAATAAAAAATAGGAGGACTACGGCGTTCTTAAGCAGGTAATGCAAAGCTGTGGGAAGGTGCTCTTTGGATGAAAAATGAGGAAAAAACTCAAAAGAGAAAATCCAAGGCACTCTTCATTTAATAAAAAAAAACTTTAATCAAAAAAGACTTCACGGTTGAACAATAAAATCATGTTTCGGCCACACACGGCCGTCATCACGGTCTGATTTTACTGTTCTACCATGAGCTAGCCTTTTTTGATTAAAGCTTTTTAATTAAATGAATTCTCTTTTGATTCTCCATTCACTCTGTGGCAAACAATGTTAATACCTAAAATCTCAGATGAATTGCCCTCCTGCTCGTGTCCTCAGAAATAACACTGGAATCCAAACAGAAAGGGTTGTGGAGGCGAGCCTGATGCTGTGCAGTGTGAGCATTATCCTGTGATGTCATCAATGTGGGACAGGCCGCTGACGGCCACTGACTTCCACAGAAACATCTCCAGACCAGCGTGGGTGCACTTACATTCACACAACACTCGCTCATGTAAACTGTAACATCACGCTGATTGTCTCTGTGAGCCGCCTGCTGAGGGTTTACAGCATGTGGTTCTCAACTTACGGTCCGCGGGCCAAATCTGGCCCTTGATAGGGTCCCAGGAGGCCGACCATTTTCTGATTTCCAATGAAAATAAATAGATTCACAGTGGGAATGTTTTTTTTGTACCTTTAATGTAAATAAGGTGCCAGAGCGCATACAAAGCATCAAAAGGATGCCAGAGGAGGATCTCCCGGACCCCCTGACAGAAGTCCGAGTTAAGCCCTGAATGTCTGCAAATCATGGAAATGCAGCTGTGTACACCTGACATGTGCACATTTCAAAGAAAGATTAATTATGTTCATTCATTTTATCTGATACATATTATTAGTGTTTGTTTATTAACTGACCCCTGACCTCCGGTCATTTTGCAAAAGTGGCCCCCGGGCAAAGTAAGTTGAGTGTCCCTGGTTTACAGCATGTGATGTTGAGCAAGGTGGATAAATGAAGACTGCTCGAAGCTAATGAGTTTGTATGGCGTGTTACATGTTGGCGGGAAAAAGCGTTGAGTGTTAGCAGTGGGAAAAAAGCCTTCTGTCATATAGAGACGGACCAGGTGGACTCATTTGTAAATATATACCATAAGAATGAAAATAAGAGAGCTTGTGAAAAATGTTAAAATCCTCACATCTGGGCAATCAGTGCATGAGGAAAGCTACAAAATTTGTCGGATGTATTTGCGTCGTTTTCGATGTCAAAGTGTGGAGCGAGTTGGTCTCATCCACCCAACAAGCACTTTGTCTGAAGCACACTGACATCTTTATTCACTGGACATCAGCGACGGTTCAGCAGTTTTTAACTACTTCCTGCAAACGACGGAGGAAAGAAGAGAAAGAATTGATCAAGAGAATGAGGTAAGAACGACAGGAAGTAATGTTGAAAAGAACAAATGAAGGAAGGAAATGTGGTGAGAAAAAAAGGAGGTAGAAGAGGAGATGATTTAAGAAAGGAAGAAAAGAATAAAGGAAGCAAATAAAGAATGATGTATCGAGGAAGAACAGAGGAAATGAAGAAATATGAAAAGTAAGAAATAAAGGAAACAAGAGGCGTTTTTGGAACAAACAGTTGTGGGGACTCCCTGAGAAGTCACTGGAGAGCTCCCCCCAGAACTACACACCTTCACAGGCTTTTTTTCTGTTTGCACGTACTGGGCCGCTGAAGTGACGTAATGTTAAGCCGGCCAACTTTTCACTTACACGAACCAAAATCACGTTGTATTTCCTCCGTCGCATTAATGTTTAGTAAAGCCCGGACATCACTGTCGGCCCATTTGTCCGTCTTTTCTTCCATTTTTTTTCGTCGTTTTGTGTTGTCTGCTGTTTTCACAGCTAACTGGGTTTTTAAAAATGGCGGTTGCCGGTGTTGCATTGCTGTGTTTGACCAATCAAAGTACACTTACATCACAAACAGTTACTCTTGAGTACCTACTCTGAAATAGGAGCTAAAAGAGTTCCTCAAAACAGCGTTCTAAGAACTACGATCGTTCATAGTTCTAACGGTGCAGACACAAGAAAAAGTGGGGTTCTTAGCACGATGTTGTCTGAAACTTCCTAATGAAGGAAGAACATAAGCCAGGAAGGGGAATTACAGGACGTAAACACTAAATGTCTGTCGGTCCCACTGCTCTGCGACCCAGCTCACATGTTTTTCTTGGATACATTTTTCTTGGACTCATTTCCTGAAGATCCGCCTCTCCTTCTACATGATGCCCGGGGGGGGGAAACGGGGTTCAGCTCCCCTGGAGGGATCAGGGGTTAGGAG
>JAOVVB010030786.1:0-15606 GCA_028570985.1 Heterobranchus longifilis
ATAGTTACTGCAGGTACCGGGAGGAGTGGGGAGGGAGGGAGGGAAACAGGCAGCGTGTGGATCGCTGCAGCTCGCCACGGAAAGAAAGATTGATCTGGTACAGACAAACGTGACAGGCTCCGCACTGATAACATTAATTTTATGCAAGACGTAATGATTGAAACACCGTTACACACAACACAGTCATTGTGTTTCTTTTTCCTACTGACAGATAGTTGCATTTGTTTTTTCAAGTGAGATGCAATACCCCCCTCCTCATGACACATGAAATGGATAAAGGACTGAAAAAGCGAAAAGGTGGAGCGGAAAAGGTCAGAGACAAAAGCAAAAAATCTCAAGGCTGCGCTGCAAAATGTTTAAAATTAATCTGTTTAGTTATTACTACTGCCGATGCCTGTGCCACGCAATGTTTTGCTAACGTTAGCTGCAGCAGTGCTGGCATTAACAGTCCCCCCAGCATCAAATGAAGAAGAGGAGGAGTAACGGGACAGATCCATGGTACAGACCGATGAGCAGCAGTCAATTGAGTGTACCTGCGTTGTAAATCCTGCGTTGTTGACACACAGGTGAATTTCTTTCTAGTTATTGTGCTGTTGGCTTTGAGTGTGCATGTAAATCCTGTTATAGATGCAGGTGAATGTATGTCTTCAGTAATATGCTGTTTGTGTGTAGGCCTATGTGCACTGTAAATCCCGTTACAGGTACAGGTGAATGTAATTATTGTGCTGTTGGCTGCAAGTCAGTGTACGCAGGGGACGCATCCCCCTCAGTATTTAGTCCATGTGCATTTGTACCCCCGCCCCCCAATAAAAACATGAAAGCAGCAGAGAACATTTATTTTAAGAAATGCTAGAATGTGGTCTGAATAAGGTAATGCACAGCAGACTATAGGACAGATATAATTATGACTATTATATTATGATAATATTATATTATGACTGTATTCTCATGAAATGTCATCTTTATTCTGATAATAGAGAATATATATATATATATATAATGAGAGCCTTACTGAATTATATTATGATTATATTGATTATATTTTTATATTCTTAATTGTCACCTGAATTTTGTTTTACTTTACATAAATACAAATTTTCACCATGAATTGGTGCATATAAATTCACCAGAATGAAGGAAATTAAGTTTGATGCTCAAAATTTTAATTTCAAAAATATATTTCTAAGTGTAAATAGTTATTTATTTCTTAATTTATGTTCACATATAGATGGTTTGCAATAAATAGTTAGTTATTTATAAACCTTTGTTTTGAGTTTATTACTGAACCCCCACATATACATAGAAAACATACATACATACAATCACACACAGAAACCACCCGGCAGGGTGCGCTTTGTGAGCGCACAAAAAAATAATTCACCACCACAAGTAAATTCTCAAACTGTAGGAAACACTGGCCTATATATAACCCAAGGAAAGGAGACTTGTCAAGGTTTGCTACTAGTATAAAGGTTTCCTGGTTCTCTGCAACTGAATAAAGGGACATCCACACCAAGAACTATACCAACTACTATAACGAAAACTATAACAGAGCACTCAAACTATGGCTAACAGTGCTCACATGAATAGATTATGGCTGGTTTCTTGTTTGGTCATGTTGCCTTTTCTCTATAGCTCTTATGTATGTATGTAATTCTGAATAGATTGTTGTTGCTGTTTTTACCCCTGTACAGTAATTGTATGGTACATGTTATTGTAATTTCTTGTTTTCTTTTTTTTTTTTTTTTTTCTTTCAAAAGCCTCCTGTGATAAGTGTTGAGAATTATTATGTATGCTAAAACACTCAAGCAATGCATCTGGTTTGTCCAATGTAAATGTGATGTCCATGTCAAATAAAATAAAATAAAAAGTTCTACTGTAGTCTACTCGCAGTCGCCATCAGCTGTTCCACCAGTAGATAGTAAAGACTGGCCTCTGGGGGCTACATCACTTTAATACAGCAGCACTGCATCAGTTTAAAAGGAATAGGAGCTTCTGTATTTTTGACGGTACTGAAAATCATATTCTCTGGATTTCTAAATACAGTGATAACAGCCAAGCCTACTTCAGCCACAAGCACAGTATTATTAACAATAAATGAAAAAGGACACAGCAGCATGCAATAACTCATAGTTTTGAAAACAAGTTTCAACAGATCAACTGGTGCCAAAGTCCAACTCTTTTAGTCCATGTGATTTTTGCTTAATGGTGTCTCAACTGTGCCACCATCTCTACCTTGCCACTTTCGAACCTCAGCAATTTAGCTCGGGAAACAGCTGGCTGAGAACAAAGACTCAGACAGAACAAAAGCTGTTTTTGAGTCCAGCTGGCTCCTCAAACATTATCCAAAGGAACCAATGCTTTTACCTTCCAGATAAACACGGTCTCAACTTAGGTCAGACCAAACACGTTTGGAAAATAATTAAAACAGCTATAGGCCGTATTGCTGCCTCACAGGCAAATTTGATTCAGCCGGCACATCGGGAGGGTGTGCGACTGTCTGTCGTCGAGGCCGACATACGCTTTGTTTCTCCTTTTGTTGTGCTGTCATGTGAGGATGTCGCAGATCAGCTCCTGCTTGTTTATGCCACCATCAAGCAATGAGAGCCCGGACGAACACTGTGGTGATACAGCTGGTCTGGGATCGCTGACACAAACGTGCACACGCATACATAAATACAGCTGCTTCCTGGGCTTCTTCCTCTCAAACATGCACACGTATACTCATATAGAGAGATAACACACCTGCAGTATCATATTGCAAACTCAGCCCACAACAAGGATAGGGGCAATCAGATACCCATCTTTACACACAGAAACACACACAAGCATGTATGACAGCCCAGGAAAGGACCCAGGGGTCTCAGTATCCCAGACCAAACTAGGCCAGGGCCATTCTCTGTCTCTGCCCTTTGTCTGTCCATCTCTGGCTGGTGAGGTGGCTTTTGACTTAGAGGACAGAGAACAGGGAGCCTCTGCCAGGCTGGGAAAGGATACAAAGCAGCAGCCCTGACAACCACAGAGCCCTTCATTCCCTTTCAAACCAACTCCCATTCAGCCACCCGCCTGCCAAGATCCAGGACAGGAGCAGAGGGGAGAAGTAATTGACCCCCAATTAGATTGATTAGACCATATTGAATATGATTAATTGAAAATACTAGAATAAGACACACAAGACAGAATGATCCATTCATGATGCCCTGGAGTCGCGCTACCTCTTAATCGTTCCCTAGGTGGAGTTAGAAATGTATCAAACAGATGTAGAAGTCAATGTTCATCTGGATAAGGGCCAATAAAACAGTCCTCCTGGCTGAACTCATATTTAGCATTCATTGCATTTGACTTTTCACAAGCACATGCTTTGATATCTGCTCAAGGCTGCATCAAGAAGCAAGGCCAAATATGAACACCTCACATTTGCTGCAAGACTGAACAGGTTTATATTGATCTCCAAAAATATTATGCAAACATTCTGATGATGTCTCTTGCATTCAGAATCCTCAAGAGATCCATGTTTTAAGTCTGCTTCAAAATCACAGTTTAGGGATCCGTGTTACAGCCCTCAGAGCTCAGCTCAAGCTGCAGCCAAGCCAAGTATAATTGTCTGTTTTGTTTTGCGGTGTTGGCCATTTTATATGTAATTAGCTGTCAGGGACAGTGAAAAGGGGCTAATTCCCTTTCTATTTTCGCCTCTCTGAGTGGAGGCCATGCTCAAGTCTGACACTGACAATAATTAAAACTCTGCCTCAATGACTCTCATGTGCAGTGTTACATTTGTTTTCACCCGTGTAATGTGTAATACGGCTGGACATCACCCCCCACATTTCTATAAGTAATTTGTTCCCCCTGAAGGGTTTGACCGCCTGACAACGCTGGGCCATGATACTTAACCATGCTATCACTCACAAGTCTAGTTAAGAAGCATCTGAACTGGAGGACTTTCAATGTCAGCAACGTAAGCTCAGATCATACAGTTGGTGTCAGAGGAACTTCATTATTCATGGTGACACAATTTCAACTTTGGCAGCAGGTTAGGGGATTCAACAGTGCTCCAAAACATCTCATGTTTTTCATATGTTGTTTTCTCTGTACTCTTTCAACCTTTTTTTTTTTCAATCTACAGTTGTCCTTTACATACTTCCTTTAACTTTTTCATATGAGGGCCTGTTCACATGTATCTGGATATTTTTGTAAACAGATATTTTCCTCTCCATTTTGGCCTATCCACATGTAAACAGAGTTTTACGTCACTAAAAACTGATATATTTTTAAAAACGCATTCTAAAGTGAATATTTTTCAAAACAGAGAAACCGAGAAACAATGACATCATCTCCTCAATTTGTGCATGCCCATTGTTGCTTTGTGTAATTTGCATGCGCCAGAAACAACAACAAGCCGGCTCCATGGCCAGCACGGCTACATGTTACATGCTAACGGTAAGCGCTACGCTAAGCATCAACTTCACCTCGTCATCCATCTATGAGTCACATTTCCGTTTCGTCACAGCTTGGATCGTGTACCAGAAAGATAAAGAAATAATTTGCTTCTATTGTTTTACTATTTTTTTAGGGTGTAGGTCTGTGTGTGTAGGTGTGTATTTTATTTTGGCTTGTTTTTTTCTATCAAGGACAACTCACTGATGAGAAGCTAAATTACACATTCCACATTGTACATTGAATTATCAAGGAACTTCAGCAATGACGCACTGCCACGCTCAAACATCACTAATTCAATTGCAAATTGTGATTAGCCTTTAACTAGAGGTATCTACAAACATAATGAACAAAAACAACAGTCATAACTGAAATACATTTTCTTTCCAGCCATGGCACGAATCTAATTATAGTACACAGAATTATGCATCTGGGAACCGACAGCTGTTATAGTAATGATCATCTTTCCCACGGTTATCAACAGGTCATCATTATGATGGCGACGATCATCATCGTCATCGTCATCATCATCACATGTAGCAAGAAAAGGAATCAATGCCAGCACACTTTCACCTGAAGAAATAGGCCCTTTTAGAATAGCAAAATAGCGAACCATTGCAACACCCAGTGTGACATGATGATATTCACATGGCGAATTGCAATCACTTAATCCTATTAGAACCATATCGTAGTCATGGTAACCATTACAATGAAGATCAAGATGTCCTTCTTTTGCAAAGGGAGGTGCACAGATGTTTGCACTCATTTGAGTAAAATTCAGCACTCATATTCAGCACAGCATATTATGTAAATTTCACCACTGCTGTTTGCAAATGTGAGTGCATTTATGATGAACATCATCAGTACTAGTTCACAGCTAACGGTGAGTTAAAAAGTCAAACAGTCAAAGTAAATGGAAAACAACATAATTATTGTATACATTTACTGTTCCAGACTTTTAAGTGAGAAGTGTGCTAGTTTTGTCCTTCCATAAAGACTTTCGCTTTTTGTCCCCCCTGATAATGCACACAAATCCTATTCTGGACTGATAAAAGACACACCCGCTGCGTTTAGAGAAAATTAAGGTCTGAGACTGACAATCAAGCATGTCAGAGTATTTAAAAAAAACTGTATTGTTTGGCAGCAATTCTCCAGGCAGGTGCAGCAGGCATCTCTTTTTAATTTGCTACATGCTCAGTATTCAGCCACATGGATCAAAGGGACACTTAATTTTCCTCCTCTCTCCCCATTATGTGCAGTGAGGAATGAGGCAGACCCTCACGGGAGCAGATTTGATTACGGTTTATCATTACTGTCACTCTCCTTGGTGACAGAGGGGCTGATCCCAGGCCACCAAGACGCAACCAAACAGATTAGTAGGAGGACCCTTATTTTCTGCTGTAATTTTATGCATCACTTGTACACTGAAGTCTTGTTAGATTTTAATTGTTAAGTGATTGTAAGGCCTATTTCCCAACAGCCACGGCTACAATTTACAACTTTGTATTTGTGCTAAAGCAGTGGACAATTATCCAGAAACCACTTTAAACATTAGCCTGAAAACTTAAAATAAATGAAAATCATAAAAATGTATAAACAGCTGTAAATCCAGCCTGCGTGGTCGCCAACCACAGCATTGTGGACGACTGCAAATGTTGATGTATGCTGATCGCTCTGCTGCTCAATGCAGGGGCAAACTGTGGGCCTAATTATCTTCCGTCCAGGTTTGCTATTGTCTTTTTCCCATCTCTCTCCCGCTCGTCCTCTAGTGCATCCTCAACTCTCACTTTAAACCCACCTCAACTCCCGCACAATTGTGAATATTTCCTAACTACACACTACTGTACAACAGTATTCATTTCCAATTAGAGACACTATACTTTCATCCCTCAAGTGAAAGTGGTAATTTTTTTTTATCCGATTTGCTTCCCTCTCTAACTTTTTTTTTCTTCTTCCTCTCCTTGTGTGATATTTTGCTGTGTCTACATTAGCATAAGTGCAGCAGTGATCTGCTTCAGGTTGACGGTTTTTAATGGGGCGGCATTTCCATTTCACAGAGGACACATGTGGCGGTGGGATGTCGAGGAGGGCCGGGGGGTTGTGGGGGGGTAGCGGGTAAAGGGAAGCAGTACAAAGAGAATGGTAGAGACACTCTGCAACGAGTCCTGTCACCCTTAATAATGCAGCACGGATGGGGAAGGAGCAGTCATCTTCATCCCTAAACGGCAGACGTTGTATGCCCCTGGATGCCATAGAGCCTAATTATAAGAGAGAGAGCCTCATCTCCTGTCCATGGGCATGTGAGTGCCGAATCAGAACCACAGGAGAATCTATAAGGTCCCTAAGGTCCTCTCAAAAGGCCTCCGGGGAGCACAGGTGACACATAGGTAAGTCACAGAGCCTGAGGGGACAGTGGCACAGCCCTCATGGCAGGGACTTGTCATGGATGTCAGAAGGACTTGACCCAGTTGCTGGATTGAGTGCTGGCAGCTGTCTCATCAAAAGAGCATCTGTCAGTCTTGGCCCACAAACTCACTATGCAACAAAATGCACCGGAAAAGGTTTAAAATTCCAGGACAAAAGTCTGTAACTTTAACCTGAATTTCTCAGATAATGTGTGTGTGTGTGCTGCATGTACCCATATGCTTTTCAAAGGTTAGAATCAGTGAGTAAGCATGAGCTGAAGAAATGAATAACACTTAAAATGGTTCTATAAATACAGAGCAATACAGTACTGCGTAGTCACTAGGGCTGTAACCTTTTGTAAAAGTTAGTTTATTAACTTAACTTGCATTATAGCTGTCTAACATCACATATTTAGCTACACATTTTAACCGCTGTAATAATAATAATAATAATAATAATAATAATAATAATAATAATAATAATAATAATAATAATAATGCATTTAATTTGTACCGGTTGTAATTTTAAACTTGACATTGTTCTGCTCGTCTGTGGTGCCTCCGCTGGCTCAGCTGGGTGGCAAGCTAACAGCTCCTTTGCCATCTACGATGTAGAACCCAGAATACTTCCACACACTGCTTCTCAGATGCGTTGGTGTCACTCAGGACGGCTTTGCTCGCTGGTGTCCTCTATTTTCATATTAAACAAAATTACTGACAGGTCAGAGGACATGGGGTCAAGGGTCAAGCTAATAGTGAATGATTACAGCACCCTCTGCTGGATCACAAGGAAAACTACATCAGTCTGTTATGCTTTTATTTTATTAATTTTTTTTATTGTTTATTTTTGCAGGGACAGCGCACAATTAAAAGTAATTGCATTGAGTTACCTAACAGCTAATTTGCATCTGTTGTCCCTGGGCAGGTAGACAGGTAGAACAGCACAATACATAAAAGTCCATCAGTGTGAGATAATAAAAAAAATCAGTATGATGAATACAATAAATACAAGGCAATCATTGGTGGTGACACTTTTGTGCTGACTTTAGCCAAAGCTTGAGGCTGGTTTTAAACACTGCAAAGCTTTCTGAGTCTCTGATGTTGGTGGGTATGCAATTTCACTTTCCCATACTTTAATTGAGGAAGCAGACTGACCAAAGGCCATCCTTCTGAACTGCGGTGCCCAGTCACAGATTGTAAATTTAAATAAACAGGTTATTACAGTTTCGAACGGACATTCAAATTTCGAATAAAAAGTGACAGCCCTAGTAGTCACCAGTGGACTGTGCATTTTAAACCTCTGCCATCAATTAAAGTTATCTGTGAAGAAATATATCACACACACACACACAACACTCCACTTTTGTTTGTTTTTTTACTCAAATCCTCTCACACTCAAAGCTTTTCACACTTCTATGTTTGAAAACAGTTCTGAAACAAATCGATTCCGACCACACTCCTACCATATTCAAGAGTTAAACAAAGGTCAGCCTGTCAAGAGGACATTTCAGATGGCTGATGTTAAATAGCACACTCTGATTAACAAATCTGTTCTACAGTATATAGGATTATGCAATTAATAAAAAGTAGCAAAGGTCATATTATCATTGCAAATGTATTTGAACTTCTAAATCTTCTCATCTGAGCTTATTTTAGCTACAATTTTTCACATTAATACCATAATCCTCAGGGCTTTCCTTTAAGAGTGGAAAAATGAGGCCGCATCATCATACTCTACTGCAGCGTAAAGTGAGTTAAATCCTTATTTGATACAATTGTAGAACACAATAGAGACAATATGTTGGTAGACTTTTTCGATTGCACCATCACACACAGGAATTAACCCTAAATATTAATTTATTTTTTATGATGAATAGATTACACGGCACAACCATATTTTTCCCTCTATTATCTAGCATTGACTTCTGTTAATAATATGGCAAATATATATTACAGAGGGGAAAAAAACTAATATTGTCTATGATGACCAGACACACACGAGGCACGAGCATGTATCGGCCACAACACAACGGTGCAATACTATACAGACTGAACGTGACTGGCCGTCATATTGATACAATGTTGGAAAATAAATTACAATCATATTTAGAATGATGCTAGCTTACCGTTTGCAAATCACTCCATCAGCCAACGCCACGAAGCAACCAACAGCAGCCAACTAACATCCACTCAGATAGTATTCTGCTAGTGCTAACGTTAGCCTGCAAGCTAAAGGTTAACCAGCTAGCTGTAACTTAGCTTAACGTTACATTGCATGGATCTAGCTACCGGCTTTAGCATCTCAACGCTGGCCAGCTCAAACTCCATAGCCGCTGGAGTTTGTACCCGGACCGCCTCGACTCCCCAACAGACCAGCAAACTAGCTGCTACACAGGTTACACACAAACCCAGCCAACACAAACCCCAGCACCGGACAGAGTCTGCTGGCCGGAGGAGAGTCGGAGCAGGCCCCGAGGCTGAGTCCCGCTGCAAAATATATAACGTAAACACAGCATGTGTGTTACTTTGGTAAGATGTACAAAAATTGGAAACAGCATGTGTGGACTCCGTGCTATGTGCCTGTAATTTGTTGGCATTTGCCATACCCATAAGCGAACATTAGCTAGTGTTGCTCACTGAGCCCATTTCTGCTGTGTGGAGTGCACAGAATGTCACATCTGTAGATTTTCGCGGAAAATTCGACCCGAATCCTTCACAGGCCCACAGTGTCCACAGGCTGTTATAGGCAACAGGTAAAGTTGGGGATGGTCTCATTTTTTAGGTTAAATTACAATCCTTTCACCCAAGGGCAATAAAAAATGATTAATAAATGTAAAAAGTTACACATAGCCCCTTTAAAAGCAAATGTAGAAATGGTATATAGTGTGTTTGTGATATGACATACATACTGTATAAGCTTTTAATATTAGAGAAACAAGCACTGTGACCTCACTGTGCTCTCAATAAAAGAGGTGCCATCACAACAAAATAATCTGCAGGTTAACACCTTAATAATGATATTTTCCTTGATAAAACAATACTGTCACATTACCCAGCTACAACAGCCTCATTTGTTGCATCAAGGCACACACTGTTATTGAACTGTGAAAAGGCGAACACCCAGTCATTTAAGGTTTTTCACTGATGTTTAGAAGTTTGTTTTTTTGTCCAGAATCAAGGGGAAAATCGACTGATTACATAGTGCTGGAGTTAATGATCCTGGTCTTCAGTTCTCATCGACTGAGTCAAATCAAAAAACAATATAAAATACCAAACAAAAACACGTATTGATTCTGGTTTCAAAGTGCATTCCCAAACATGAACAACACTTTTAGATGACATTTATGATTTTAGTTCATTTTGATTAGTGATAGACCAATTAATCAGTCGGCCAATTAACTGGGCAGATTAACAAAAAATGTCTGCAGACACATCTGCAGGCAGCCTCGTCAGTGTGGCTGCTGTAGAACAATGTTAGCGCTCCCCCCTTGCATCAATCTTGCCATTCTACAGGCAGAAGACGTCAGCGTCACGGTAGCTGTAGCAAGCCTTCAACTAGCTAAACTAGCTTACTGAGCTCTAAAAACTATTGTATGTCCGTCCCCAGCCCCCACTCCTGCTCCAGTGGAGTAAAACATTCATCAGATTTAACAACAACATATCGGCATTATATATTGGCCATCAGCTGCCCTGCTCTCTCAACATTAGCATCGGCCATTGAAAAACTCATATCGGTCAACCACTAATTTTGATGCAGAATGTGTTTTTTATTTTACATATTTACAGTATGTTATATATAGGGCCTACATTGAGTGACAGTGATGTTTATATCAACGCTGGTTGCCTCTTGTGCATCCTTTTTTTCTTACCAATTTCCCAGTAATTCAGCCTGACATTTTTGGTATGTTTGGAAATCTAAAAGAAACTTCTGTGGGTTTGAACAGTGCTTGTCCTTGATCCATGCATTTTAATGATAACCCCCTGGTGGGTTTAAATCCAAGGAAAACCATCCAAGGAAACCCAATGGTAAAAGTCCACCAGCAACAAAAAATTCACATGCAAAGTTACAACCTCTATTCATTTGGACAAGGACACATGTACTTATGTTGCAAAGGCTTGTGGGAAGGTGAGCGTTGAACATTTGCAAGCAAAGCAGCAAGAGGGACACGTTGAAAGGAGAGCTCAAGTTGTCTATGCAAATGTAAGCAGTCTGAAAGAACCGTTGACTAATGAACTGCCAGGTGTCTTTTTGATTGACGTCTGCTCATAAAACATCCCAGTCCCACTTCCACCTGCTTCACCCATAGTCTACAGCTTCGCCATAGAAAAACTCATCACAAAAGACTAAATAAACCTTGCAGCCTTCAGTTTTCCCAATAATTACAATACCTTTTTAAGCACAGGGACAAATTAAGGCATTCAGCAGCACGGAAGAAAATCTGTTAAATTGTGGGAGTTGAAGAAGGATGGAGAGGATGTTGCAGTACTCTGGTCCAAATCTAATTTATAAACAGCACATTAAATTAGAGCACCCTTTACATGCCACTGGAACATCTTACATTTTAAGTGAAGCCATGTCAAGTGTTAGGAGCATCTAGGGGTGGAACGGTTCACAAAATTCACGGTTCGGTTCTGTTCACGGTTTTCGGTACGATTCGGTTTTGGTACAGAGGGGGGCATTGCCAATTTCTACATCTTTAATAGTTAATATAATAGGTTTTGTAATTAGTGTAAACAAAAAATGCAGCATTGTTATTTTTATATAAAGATGGCCACATTATAGACTAAAGCCATCACCATAAAGTAAAGCAAAATACCAACCAGCACTAGACTTTTTAAACAACAGTATAACATATGTCTCAATTCCCTGATTGTCAGTTCTTCATGGAAAGATTAGTTTTCTCCACTTGAAATTAAAGTGCAATATTTGAAATACAATGAAGGGAATATGACTGGACTTCTTATCAAAAGGAACAGTGACACTGACAAAAAAAAAATGGTTTATATGTTGATGGCTGTGGCCTCTGATGTGTGCAAACACACACTGTACACAGTTTTCAAATCAACACTGCTCTGTTCATTCTAGTTTCATGTTATTCAGCAAGAAAAATAAAGTTTGGGAGTTACTGTGTTTGTGAAGTGTCGGTCTGGGGATATTATAGTGCAGCTGAAGTAACGTTACTTTAATCATGTGCTGAAATCCCACGTCCTCCACGACTAGGGCTGCATACATTTCACTATAATATAGATAGTGTATATATAGAGAGAGATAGAGCTTCTCTCCTCTGTGCGCTGTGAACGGACATACTGCATCACTGATGGACAAAATAAAAAAGAATAAAATATGACGGCTCAACTTCTCGAGGGGGTCTGCGACTGATGATTTGAATCTCTGACTTTCCTACATGTCACCATATAGTCTGCAGACGTGCCTTATGTGCACTTTGGCAATCTCACACCTCTCAGTACATATGTGAGCCTGTAGTGGTGCTATCAGAAAATTCTGCTTTTTGCACTTCAACAAGAAAAAACAATAATCCCTTTGGAATCAGCGACTGCTTCCAGTTTCTTTTTGTTTGGCAAAGCCTGGACATTTTGGCATCATCAACATTGTTTCAGGTGGCACTCAGCCTTGTGCAGGATTCCAATTCAATTCCCCTCGTCATTTTTAGCACAATTGTGTAATTACAAGAGCCGTGCAAAAGGAGAGTTTGCGCAGGTAAACTAAAAAGGTGCTATTGCACAGGTAATCTAAAAAGGTGTTATAGGACTATATGTAGAAATCACAAAAGCAGCTTTATATCGGTGTGTGATACAAAGACCCCTCTGACAGAGATAAGCCACTATCTTTTCTGCCATTTTGTCTTTTACACCAACTACTAGGAGTGAATCTTTCGGTGTCTCATGATTTGAGTCGATTTTGATTCTCGATTCTGTACATAGAGGTGCTAATTTCACAATCTACTCCAGTCCGGTGTGCACTAATAAGGGCGCAGTGACAAATTATGGCATGAAAGCAGAGTAAAATGTGAATAAGATTATGGAGTTTTTATATATGAAAAAGTTGTATCAACAGATTGCAATAATGTACACACAAATGTAACAATAACACAAATGATAACATTTGTTGATGCTAAACTTGCACAAATACACACATTTATTTTAAAAAGTTTTTAGTATTTCTCAATTCTCAGTGACTACAAGAATAAAAAGTTCAAGTTATACAAAACAAATGCTGCTTGTTGCATAAATAAAATTGGTAGGCATAGGCTAGCTGCCTTTTTATTTAACTTGCCAATTTCAAAAATGACAAATTGTACACAATGTAACACTGTAAAACTGGCATTTTGTGTGAATTTTCTCAACAAATCACACAATAATACTCGACACACCGTTGACTTGGTGTGTAGGATTTCTGTTAATCAGTAGCAATATCTAGGTTATCTTGTGGGGGGAAAAAAGATGATTTTTTTTTCTTAGAATATAAAAATCTTGATTCTTACATAAATCAATTTTCCCCACCCCTACCCACTAGTAACTGCAAACAGAGAGTTAGACAGGACAACACAGCTAAAGTGAGGTGAGGTCAAGACAGCAGCTAGGTAGGCACTGGCTGCAATAAAGCCAGATTTACACACAATAATGCTTGATTATTACTACATCATTTTGGAAAATAATTGTACAGAAATGTTCACATCCTACATTAAAGTCTGATAACCAAGGAACATGGTGTTCAATGAATAAAAATACAAAAATATTATGCAACTCATTTGGCTACCCTTCTGTCAGATATCAAATAATATAACACATGATTTTTCTGTGCAACAACCCAAATCACAAATACACTCCACTGAGACAAAGTCAAAAGCAGTTAAGCCTAGAAATGGAAGATACAGAACATACACTAATGAAAGACAAGTATTTGTACCAGGTTTCCTGTAAAGTTCCAAAGCCACAGGTGAGGTCACAGCATGTGACTTTGGTTATGTGGCGCTGCTTCCAATACAACATGAATAGCGCATAACAGAAGCATAATGCAATGAAAACCTTGCAAACAATGCACTTACTGTTTGGATGTCTAGTTGAGAGCAAAGTCCATCATGCACCCATCCTTCTTTGTGGAAACATCCAGTGTGGCATTGTAGATGATTTTGATCTGTTGAAAAGCAAAAAAAGATCCTCCCTTGCCAGAAATGTGCCCCTGACCTTTACTTTAATACAGCCCTATTGCTCTTTGGTGCTAAGAATTTCTTTCTTTTACATTCTACTACTTGCTTATGTAAGGGCACTTTAGAGAGAAGCATCCAAAAACCCATCCAAGATGGCACATGAAATTACCTTTTAACACCAAATACATACAAGCCAACTAAAGTGAAATGACTATAGTTTTAGGGTTAATACAGTAGCCTGTCAGCTAGGGCTGCACAAATATGTGATAAAGTTGAATATTGTCATATTAGTTCTGCCTTTCTGCTGCTTTCAGTATACTGCTAAAATATAACAAATTGCTTGTTCTAATCACAACAGGCTATGTAACTATAGCTTTCAGATCCAGGGGCACAGCAGAGGAGGTCGACAATATAGATACAGTTATGGCACAACCACGACGGCCTTCCCGCCACACTCAGTTCAATAAAACACAACAGAACATGATAATATGAACAATGTGACAATAGTGCTGCAGGTTAAAGCTCCACAGGTGAGGTGAAGACTACAGGTATAGTTATGGCACAGGCATGGCGGCCTTCCCGCCACACTCCGTTCAATAAAATAGTAAAGAGGAAAAGAGGAACATGAAAATATGTAATGTTGGTGTGAGAGTAATGTTAGGTCTGTAGGTTGCAGCTCCACAAACACAGCGGCCTTCCCGCCACACTCAATTCAGTTAAACAGGAAAGAGGAAAAGAGGAATATGACTATGTAATGTTGGTGTGGGAGTAATGTTAGGTCTGTAGGTTATAGCTCCACAGATACAAGTAAAGCCACATATATACGGTACAGCGGCCCATATACAACACAAACACATTAGCAGTATTGCAAGAATGACTTGCCCTTACTATGTGAAGGTCTTCTTGATGTCTTCTTGGCGTACATTTTGTACCAGTCCTCCTCATTAATGTCCTTCATGGCGCTGTACTGCATGCTAACGTTGGACTTTTCATCATTTTGAAAGATGCAGTCGTCGTCTGCTGTAAGATATGTTCTTCTTGGCTAGGTGGAGCGGACTTTTCACGGTATAAAACGTTTCGTTATGTCCATTTTACCACTTACCAAACGTCCGTCCTTGAGGGCCAGTGGAGTGACGCAGTTGTTTTAGGCCTTCTTTGCTAGCAAAGTTGTTCAATATATATCAATATGTGTTGAAAACTGGGTGAAAATAGGAGCCCATTAAACGAGGGGTGTACCTGTATGTCTCAGCAACAATTCAATATTTACGTCAATGTCGGAAGTCAGTTTACTAACAAAAACAAGACTAGCGAAAACAAAAACAAAACGAGAGTGCAAGGTTTATCCACCGTCTCTGGCGCAGTGCAGTCCAAACACTTCCAATCAAAAATGCCGCGAAATGTCTTCTTCGCTTATGTACCGCAGAGCCGCTGCATTGTGCTCGGTGCTGCCCCCTGCTGACTGAAGGCTGCCTATACCCTCCAGTGTTGCTGCACTGCATCGGGGTGTCCAAACTCTTCTTCTTCTTCTTCTTCTTCTTCTTCTTATTCTTCTTCTTCTTCTTCTTCTTCTTCTTCTTCTTCTTTTTCTTCTTCTTCTT
>JAOVVB010030819.1:0-15605 GCA_028570985.1 Heterobranchus longifilis
TTTCAGGTATGTTGGGGGAAACCCAACTAAGCTTTCAGTGAGCCTTTGAAGATTTTGTTTACCTGCTCAACTAATATTTACCATCGCTGTGATCAAAAGCTGGCCATCAAGCGAGCAGAGAAGCCCACAAAACAGTATTGAGTTGCATCAATGCAGGACTTCTGTGCAGCTGCTCACTTGTGACACGCAAACATGTCGTCGCCGCTTCACATCAGTAATTGTATTAGGAATGTTTGAGCGTTTGGAAAGTTGCTGGTGGATGTGTTTCATGTAGTAAAAGGCAGATATTTGACGAATAAATATCGCTGATCTCTAAAAATATAAGCTTACAACTTACAGGCAATCCTATAAGGATACAATTAAAACTGTATCTTTAAACACGGTTCCCGCAGGTCCTTGAAATCTGTGAAAATGTGGAAATTTGAGAAAAGAAAATCAAGGCATTGAAACATTTTGTGCAAGAATAGAAATTTTAAGTTCTTAATTTATTTTAGTTAGTAAAAAGGCTATTTTCGCTGTCTGCATGCGCGTCTCCTGCAGCAGCCTGGTCTCCTAAAAATTACTTTCCCGTACAAATAAACTGCGTTCTCAATTATATTTCGAGGGAAACGTATTTTGTTTTTGACAAAACATTTCTAATCAAGAATGTTTTTTGAAAATAGACATAAATGCACATTTAATTGTTGTCTGTGAACTTCTGTAAAGCTGCTAGTTCTCATTATAAAAATGTTGAAAAAGTGTTGTAACAGTAATTAACCTTGATCTGTGTCTCAAACTATGTATGCCATGTTGGGTCCTTGAATTTAAGAGAATCAGGCCTGGAAAGTCCTTTAAAAAAATCCTTGGATTTGATGTTTAAGTAATTAGAATTGATAAGCTGCTTCTCGGTAAACCTCGTCTTCGCCCTCTTCTCATTTCTTCCCGTTTGTTCACTCTGTTATCTTTCTGTTTCTCTTCTCTCTGCAGGTGTGGTCCAGCAGAAAGTGTTGGGTATCATCCCCTCCAGCACAGCGGGCGGTGCTCAGACCTACACCACATTCCAGCCCCGCACCACCACGCTCAACATCAGGGCCAATACCCCAGGCTCCCAGCAGCAGGTACATCTGCTTTCTCTTTGGTCTGAAGTATCCACAGAGTTGTTGTTTTAAATGTGTTCATCCCCAGTCTGTACATTTTCTGCTTTGCTTCTTTCATTCTATTGCCCTCTGCTTTGTTTTGTTGTCATTGTATTGTCTACGATGTTTGCAAAAAGCTCACATATTACTGATTTTGTTGCCTGTGCTACTTTCTCTGCACATTGTTTTATACCATATAATATCATGTATTTTGTCTATATACTATAATTCCATATTGACACCAAGTTTGTTTTTAATCAGCTCCAGACATGCTCCTTTGTGCCTGACCTTGATTTTTGACCTCTCTTATTTTTGTCAGATTCTGACAGTTTTAAGAAGAAGATGCTGGCTTTTAAACAATTAATTAGTTACGTCTTGATGAAAATGTCCTTCCAGGTTCTGGCAGCTGGTGGTCAGATCCGTCCAGGAATGACAGTGATCCGAACACCGATCCAGCAGACAGGACCAATGGGAAAGACGATACTCCGAACACCCCTTGTGGTCCAGCAAGGTAATGCTTTTCAGTTGGACAAATACTAACTCAGTCTGAGAATCGCTGCACACTGGAAGCAAGTTTGGAAACGTGCGTGAGCAGTTACGATTATAAATCGAAAATAGATTTAAATTGAGCTTTCATTTTCGATCATCTAAATTAAAAGCAGTATCAGCAATTCTCCCATTATTTTTTTTTTCTCTCCACCTCATCTACTTGCACATGTCCCTAGAAAAAAAAACAACAACAACAGCATAACATTGGTCTAGCGGTAGCATGCAGCTAAAAACACAGTGTAGCTTACCGGTAGCTTGCAGCTGCACTTTTTGAGACACCGTGGCCACTGTCAGTCTGAGATGAGTCTGAGAAACAACAGAACTGGAAAATCCTCCTGCTTTGCTGAAGTCACCAGTGTGGCAACATTTAGCCTTTCCCGTGAGTTATGTAAACAAACAACGAACAGAGAAGCATGTGTTGGGACTTCATTGTGCATTCAGGTGCACCTCGTAAACTTTAATAAACTCAAGCTGTTGTTGTAAAGTATCCTCGTGCCATCTAGTGGCTTGTTTTTTTTGTTGTTTAACAATTGACTGTTGAAATAACTTCTTGTTATTTGTTGATCTTTACCAATAAAAACTATAGTCTGACAATGGCATAGTAGTCAGTGCTGGAAAAAAAAAAGTTTCAATGAAAAATGTAATTGAATCGTGACCAAAGTCAAATTGAATTGTGGATTTAGAGAATTAATTACCTCCCCTTTATCTTTATATATCTTACTCTTCCAGGTCAGGGTGGACAGCAAGTAGTGACGCAGATCATTCGTGGCCAGGCAGTTTCCACGGCAATATCTGGTGCCAGCCCTGTCGCCACGGTCACCGGCCAGGGGGTGGCCAGCCCCGCCACAGCAGGACAGGTAGCAGGACAAACACCAGCCGGCACCCCGCGGGTCCCGGGGCAAGGCCAGGTTAAACTCACCCTGGCACAGCTCACCCAGCTCACTCAGGTGAGTGAGGGAGACACCGAGGTCCTGTGTCACCCTTTGAAATTAACACCTCCTAAACAGCAATGATATTTGATTTAAAATGAAGGCTACCATGGCCTATAACTTCTTCGACAAATTATGTGCTTCCATCAGTTATAGACTTGGTATTGAAAGATATATCACATTGGTCTGTACACGTTATTTCTCTTTACATGTTTTCCTTTAATGACAGTTAGAGGAAAACATTCACATTAATGTTGAATGAACAATAAGACGTTTTTTTTTTTTTAGCTCCATTATCAAAGGATGATGATAAACTGTGCAGACACCATGGTCTCCACAGAAATGTAAAATGTATGACCTTAATTATAAAATGTCAAAACTACTTCACGTCCGTTTGTGTTTGTAGAGCCCAGTATCACACGTAATGGTGTAATAGGTTTTCCACACACATACCAGCAACAGTTCATGACCCGGCTCAAGTTCTCTTAGAAGACAAAGAGAAACTCCCCAAAAAACGTGGGATTCTCAGACGGCTGTCGGTGCAGTAGGAGCCAACAACTACAAACATTTGAACCAATTTGAAACAAGGTTTGAGATTTTATGGGGAAAAAAAAATAGGACTTCTAAAAATGAATTGATGCTTTGGATAATTGGATATATCCACACTTTTTCACCGAAGTCAATTCATTTTGGATTAGACCGGACCGTGCGATGTGATTCACCTCCTCCTCTGTTGTCTGCCTCCCCCCGTAGAAGCAGCAGGCGGGGTCAGGTGTGGATCGGCAGGCCGGTGTCGGTGGTACCCAACAGGCGCTGACGGTGATGGTTCAGGGCCAGGGCCAGACCACCGGTCAGCTGCAGGTCATACCTCACGGGGTCACCGTCATTCCAGGACCCGGTCAGCAGCTCATGCAGGCAGCGCTGCCCAACGGCCAGGTGCAGCGCTTCCTCTTCACCCCCCTGGCCTCCGCCGCCGCTCCCACGTCAAGCACAGGTACGATAAGAAACCAGCGCTGGCACCTCGACAGATACGCATTTTAGGGTGGTTTGCTTTCAGGTAAACTCTTAAAATAATTGTGAAAATAAAAGGTGAATTTGGTGGGTTTCTACAAGTCGATTGGCAGTGAATGACATTTTCCTGCTCATCTCTAAAATTTTCATTTTAAAATGCATATCTTTTGCTACGTTTATGCCTCGCATGCACATTACTCCTGCGTTTTTGAGACGTTTGGAAACGCTGCTCTGTCCGTTTTAGTTTGGAAACTCAAAGGTCTACATACCTTTTGTGATTTCATCCTTCTTGTCTATCTACTTCTTTCCCGTTGCCATGGCTACATCCGCTAATTGATAATGCCCCCAGTACCGCTCTAATACGTCACTGTATTTGCTTTGCAACAACTCCCAATCTATGTTTTCCGTCGCCTTTACCGTCTCTTACGCGTGTGTTCACACTAGACGCAAATAAAATCTACTCACTTAATTTGCGCGAGTTTGGATGCTGGAATCTTTTGTTTTGATTCGCTTCATTCGTGTAATTACTCGCGTCGCTCGTCGCGGAAATTCCGATTTTTTTAACTCAAGCGAATGATCAAATTCGCGTCAGTCGCCCACCCGGTCGCGTCTTTACATTGACTTTATATGTAATTAATTTGCACAAATGTATTTATTTGCATCTGGTGTGCACACAACATTACTTTCAGTAACAGTTCCACATCGTCGTCGGTCCAAGCAAAGACATATCTGGTTCTTTTCTGTCGTTGTTGTTGTTCTTCTTATTATTATTATTAGTTCTTCTAATACATCCATGATTTTCAACCACTAAATAGCCAATCTGCTTCCTGTTTACACCGGTACATGCATGCCCGGAGATGAGTTCTGATACAGACGCTTGTATGGATGGAGATCGTTTTCTTTTTTAAAACACTGGTTTAAAAATGCAGTAATGTCGATGTGGCCTCTCTCTCTCTCCAGCCACCGCAGTTCCCACCTCCACCAAAACCCCAGCACAGCCCGCCCAGCAGGCTGCCGCCCCCGTCCAGGCAGGGGCGACCCCCTTGGCCACCACCAGCACCCCGTCGTCGGTCACCCCACAGGGCCAGTTACCACCGCAGACGCACGCTCACATGCCACAGGCCACCTCGCTGCAGTTGAAAACGCAGGGAGGAACCACCCAGCTGCAGCTGCAGCAGACGCCGCAGCTCATCAGCATGTCTGGACTGCAGCAGCAGGTACAGTATGAAGTCAGCCATAACTTCACTCCACTTCCCAAAACGGCTGTAGTTCAGATGACCTTGAGCAACTTAGTCTAAGTCTGTGGCAAGCCTGACTAAAAACAAGTTTAATGTGCATACTCAATCAGTTTAAATCCAAGTCATTCTGTGAACTGATCATTTAATCTATCCAACCATTCTTAAGCCAACAGTGTGATCTAACTAATCTAAATAGAAGTTGGATGTAGATGTGTAAACAAAAGTCTGGTTTTCTTTTCAGCTTTGTTTAAATGTGTGTATGTTGTGTGTTGTGACTGCAGGTGTTGGCGCAGCTGCAGGCCCAGCAGGCTTCAGGCTCTCTGCCGCAGCACATCAAACTGCAGCTTCCGATCCAGATACAACAGACTGGGACCAGCTCCGCTCAGGGAGGACAGGTAGTGCAGCAAACCTGCTAAACCAAAAAAAACAACAAATCAGAACATTCTGACATTTCTGCTTAATCACACTTTAAAACATCACAATTTTGTAACTGTAAAGTAGCTCAGCTACACCTGTTCTCAGTCTCAAAAAAGGGACATTATGATGCATTATTTTTCCATGAACAACAGTTGTACAGTGAGGAACATTAAACAAAATATAGACAATTGCCAGCGCAACTGGGAGACTGCAGGCGGAACAAATGCAAGCCTGGTGCACCAGGTCAAACCTGCATAAGAGATGTTCATTTTTATTAAAACAAACCAAAAAAATAATAGACAGGATTTTCGCAGGCCACATGTAAAATTGAGTTAATTATTTAAAATAGATGATTAAAAAATATTTTTTAGAAAATGGGCATGGATGACAGTTGATGATAATAATAACACTACAGTTTATTACCCACATTAGTTTTAATTTAAAAAAAATCCCCCTAGGGCATCAACAAAGGGAAACCCTGACATGGATGTTTACAGAGGTATCTTATATTTAATTCCAAAGAGATATATAGACTTTTTGTTTATCTTTATGTATTATTTTGTACTGTATTATTTCTGTCTCAAAAGGCAACTATTAAAAACAAAAGCCAACAAATAAACATTGTGGGGCACAAAATACAATAAAACCTCTAATTAAAAATGCTCATGTGATTATACATCTGTAGAGTTGTGAAATAAATGAATGCATTAGAATAAAAGTAAAAACATGAAACCGTGATTTCTTTCCTCAGACTATAATGGTACCATCAGAATCTATAATGGTTGCACCTCTACTCCTGCTTCACATATTTGGAAGGAGAGTTTTTTTTTAAAATTGTACACCTAATCACTCTCTGCTGTCTGCACAGATTGGGAACGTAGTGACCATCCAGGCAGCTTCTGTCCAGGAGCAGCTGCAGAGGATCCAGCAGCTCAGAGAACAGCAACAGCAGAAGAAGAGACTAGCTGCAGAGGCCAAGAGAGAGCAAGCCCTCAATGCAGCCAGCCAGAGCGACATCATTCAGAAACAGGTGTGTGTGTGTGTGTGTGAGAGCGTGCTCTCAGGCGCACCCATCGTAGCCGAGGTCATCCATCTCAGTCTGAGGCTCGCTCTCTCCCCGCCATCAGTACATAAACAGTCGCCATCCTCCAACCCTCCACTGAGGTCCTGTTTATTTTTACAGCGTGGGCCCTGTCTGTTTGTTCGGCTTAATACTGCCACCACTTCTCTGTGTGTGTATTAATACTGCCACTACTACTCTGTGTGTGTATTAATACTGCCACTACTACTACTGTGTGTGTATGTTTTCACCTGTCTCTATTTGACACACTATACTGCCTGGTCACATTTAATAATAATCCATTTCTATAGATATTTGCAGTATTACACATTAAACATCACTAAAGTTACAAAGGGTTGTCACAAAGTCCAGATTATTGTTTTTTTATTTTGTGTTTTTGATGCTTGTTGATTGAATGTTAAGGCTGAGAGTCAGAAAGTTTCTGACAAAAACAAGCAGGGCGGTGGAGGAGGTCCTCATAATAAGAAAGAGGGAAAAGCGGAGGCAGCGTTGCAGACAGCAGCGGTCTGTGAACCCATTAAATGCATCGATATAGAAACATTTCTATATATATTAAATCATGCATTAAATACATCATTACATATTCCGCCCTGCCATTGTTTTTCAGTTTCTTTCTTGTGTTCTATGGTCCGGTCTATACGCTGTCTCACGCTACACTGCCCCCCACGATTTCCGGTGGTACTGCTCCGTTATGTCCGTATCCGTAAGCTTTCAGAGAACGTGCAGAAATACAGAGAAATGAGCGCAGGATACGGACAGCAGGCTCCGTATCTAACGTTGAGCATAAATTAGCCTTTATTCGAATTATATTCTCTCTTTTTTTTTTTCGCTTCACTGTAGCCGTTTCCTCTCAAACTGTAAATATCTTTTCTGTTGTTAAACGTGGTTTGTTTGTGGTTTCAGGTGGTGATGAAACAAAACGCTGTGATCGAGCACCTGAAGCAGAAGAAGACCATGACGCCTGCAGAGAGAGAAGAGAATCAGAGGTTTGTGTCCAAGACTTCGTCGCTGTATGCACTACAGAAATTCTGTTTGGGGTGATTATCTGCGGGACAGTTCTTCTTCTTTGAATCGTTCTGATCATATGGATCTCACTTGGGCAGTGTGTACACGGTCCTCTCCTCTCTACATTTGACTTTTGTCCAAACACCACGTTGGGAGGTACTACACAGTGTGGGAACTTTTGGGTGTGTAACCACCAACAGCTGCATGTACTCACTGTGACCCTACAAGCAGGAACACAAAGACAAACCCGTGTATAAATGAGAGAGAGTTGCGCAATAAAATCACACACGGCCCTTCAACTCTGCACCAATTTGCAGGGATGTAGTGAGTTTACGCTTCTATACAAAAAGTCTATTAGCTTGGCATCGTTTGACAAAATAATTCAAGCTTGACTAGGCAGTTCTCTGGAAAAGGCAAAAAAAACAAAAAAAAATGAATTTGAAAATACAGCCCCCCCCCCCCCCCACTCAGACAAGCTTCATACCGTAACCTGTACAAGTACTAGTCATTCATTTTAATCATTGTGATTGTGATGCCGTCATATAGCTGCAATTCTTTGAGAATTACCGTCCTGTTTTCTTTGCAGACTTGTCGGCCTGTAAAGCCCTTTGAGATGACATACTGTGATTCGAGGCTCTAGTTTGCTACATAAACATGAATTTGAATTCACTGCAGCCGTGAGCCTTTGGCTACTGTTTGCAGAAGGCTAAACTCTTTTGTTTCTATGACAACATTAACATTAGCTAGCTAGCTTAATGCTATGTAAACAGAGGGTTGATTACACAGCTCACAACAAGCTTACATCTTATGGTACGGTGAAAAAAGGACAACACTCACCAGCAACCGGCAGTGTCTCCTCCCACAAACGGGCTTTTCTGTCTTTGTTGTGATAGTTTTCTGAAAAGGAGCGCCAGTATCGACACAGTGCCTTTCAGAAAAGTTCAGAGATTTTCAACTAGATGCGCTCGGACACGGCCGCACAAAAGAGGCGGAGATGCTGGGTCCAGGGTTTTTTTTTTTTCCAGCCGCATGCAGCCGCGTACTCTGTCTCCTCATTGGAAACAATCGAAAAGAGGCAAAAAAAAAACCGCTATATGAACACAGGCCCATAGACTCTCTTTTTGATAAATCATCATCTTTTTTTGGGTTGCTTTGCCAATGCTAGAATAGCAACCTTTTCTGCCAATGCATCAAGCTTTTACCATCTGAAGGGACGTTCATGTGCATCTGTGGAAACAGCCAATGGGAGCTCCCTCTCTCTGATATGACCTGTGATTGGCCAAAGCCTGAATACAGAGCGAAGAGGAGGTGCAGAAGTCCTATTTAAAAAAAAAAAAAAAAAAACCAAACTGCCTTCCCTATCTTTAAGATAAAATATGATATTTTTTCTTTGCAGCTTCCCTCTGAGTACATACTGTCTAAAATGGGCAGAAAATAAAGTAGCCTCACTTTCATTACTAATATCACATGCATTGCTCTTTATAAAGAGTCGAACAGGGCCAGGCTCTGTAGTTCTGAATGAAAAAGGTGCAGTGTTATTCTGTCAGCAGAGTCAGGTCTACAACTATAAAAACTAAAATGTGATCTATAAAATAAAGTAGTAGTACATAAAGTAGTGGAGTGTTTTACATGCAGTTGATAGATTCTACTCTGACCTACAGGTGACCCTGACAACCATGTGTCTATGTCCACAGACGGTGTGTCAACACTGACTACCCATTCACACAAACCTGAAATACCAAACCCAGACTACCGTGACATCACTACAGCACCTCTGTCTGTCGTCTGTCTCTCTGCTTATTTTTCATCCTTTTTTTTCCATTTCTTCATGTCATCCTTTTCTCTCGCTTTTCCTTCAAAAACACGACTCTGTTAGTAATAACACCGAACTCTTGACATCAGCTTGCGTGTGTTTGTGTGTCCTGTTTCGTGCGTCTCCTCCACTTTCACGCTGCATTTGCTCTGTGTACTTCAGTGGACACGCCGGAGGAACCCTGGCCCGTCTTTGACCTCCGCAGCCATGGATGTGTTTGTGCGTTGTTCACACAAACGTCGTGCACCGAACGCGCCGTTCTGTCGCTGAGCGTGAACCAACGATTTTCAATCTTAGTTGTGAATGTTCACGAACACAAGTGAACATACTGGGCACACAGGGTCATGAATTATCTTGATTTACTGTAAAATACTGACCTGAGATAGTCCCATATCTCAGGAACGCCTGGAAGAAATTTCTTCAAAGTTGGCTCAAACGTCCACTTGGACTCAAGGATGCACTGATTTGATTTTGGTGGTCAAAGGTCAAGGTCACTGTGACCTCACAAAACACATTTTTGGCCATAGCTCAACAATTCATATGCTAATTATGACAAAACTTCACATAAATGTCTAATAGGATAAAATAATGACATTTATATCCAAAAGGTCAAAGGTCAATGTCACTGTGACATCATAATGCTTTGCAAAAACACTTTTCTGTGGCCGTTTGCACAAAACACTTTAAGTTTTCTTCTTAAGTATGACACTTAAGGTTTAGTTTTTCCTTAGCTGAGCGTTGCACAGAATGCCTTAAAAGCTTTCCTGAGTTAAGAAAAAACATTGAGGCATTTACTGCATTGGAAGAGATTTTACAGCAGTAAAATTCTAGTTTCCATGGAGACCGTTTGTTTGCACTGTGGCAGATCTTGAAGAGTGAGTCAGTGTGAATGTTTACAAAAGCAAAGAGAACAAATGCAAAACAAAGATGTACATTCTTTCTTTATTTATTTGTATTTGAGTTGTTATAAGTTAAAAAACTAACTTGAACCCTGATGTGGGTCCCGTCATAAATTGACTGCCGGTCAAATTTATAGTGCAGTTACTCATCGTTCAGCGCTCTCCCCGGTCGCAGAAAACTCTTGTTTGTGGTGATTGTTTAGATCTTCCGTGCTGCCGGGTTGAAGATGTGTGACGCAGCCACGTTTTAGAATTTGTAGCTTCTTTCTAGAAACAGCAATGTTTGAAGCTTTGTCTGCTGTCATGGCTACAACTTTGTGTTCTCTCCCGTTCCTCTGGTAGTCCACCGCAAGCGCATCGGTTCTGCTGATATTGAGCTTCAGGTGATTGTTGTTTTTCAAGGTTAGGAATATGCTTTGATTAGAATATAGGCCTACTGCTTGAAAAAATGTTTTATTTTCAACATAATCTGTTGTTTTATCGACACAATCACTCATGTAAACCAAAACTATTTAAATATTTGAAATGAAATGGCGTCTCACACCAAATGAAACAAGTGACAATATAGCCTACATTGATTTATATGGATATAAAGGAATTCTGTCCATTTTATTTTCCACAATTGCATTTATAGTAACAGTTTAGATGTGATGATCATTTTTGTTTTAGGTACCTTAAAAGTGCTTGAAAAATGCTTGAATTTTATGTAAACTGCAACTTCACTGGTTGGCGGAGGCACACAAACGCGAGGCGGTAATTCTAGTTCTTTCTGTTTCATTGCTAAATATTTGGTGTACTTCCTTTTGATTGGCAGGAAGTTATATCATCACACAGTATAGGACCGTCCATATGACCCTGAATCCCCATGTGCATTGTAATTTGCTTGAATTTGCGCGTATGACCTTTCTTCCTCCCTTTCCCATGTTTACAAGAGCAGTGTGGCTTCCCAGTCGTCATGTATCTGTCCATCTCTCACCATAGCTCTCTTCCAACCCTCAGCTCCACTCCCATGCTACTGAAGCGCAGAGTCTCGTACAAATAAACACCGGACAACCAAAAACCCCTCGCACATCTGTAAGACACGTGGCCCAGTAACACGGCTGCTCTGACTGCTCGGTTCTCACAGGGACGATGACACAGCAGCAGCGCTTTGTAGCCATGTTAGGATTTTAAAAGGCTATTTGGATTTATTAGGATCCTCATTAAGTTGATGCAAATACATCTGCTACTCTTCCTGGAGTCCCATAAACATAACACAATGACAAGAAGATATTAACACGAGAAGAAAAAAGTACAACTATCGAGATTGTACAGTACACAAATTACATTCATATTCATATATTGGCATGTTTTCCTGAGTGATGAACTCTTACAACAGCACATGCATATTTATATTATTTTAGTACACATTAAGGGTTATTATGAGGTTAATATAGGTCAGTGGTGCACATTAAGATCTAATGCGGACAGTTATGAATAGGGCTGGGCGATATGACGACATATATAATAATATTAAAATGTTTATTGTATATATTTTCCTATATCGTTTCTATCGTAATGTCGGAAAACCAGCGGCCGAACTGTGCTTATTTTGCACTAAAGTTCTTAATTAAATGAGAAAATACTTTTCATTTGTCAAGTATTTAATTCACAAAAATAGACTTTACCATGTTGTTATTTCATATAGACTGAATTACCAGATTACCATATTACCATATTGAATTACCAGAAAACATGTTATGTCGTGATTAGGGCTGCAACTACTGATTATTTTCATTCTGGATTATTTTCTGGATTCATCGATTAGTTGTTTGGTCTATAAAATGTCAGAAAACGATGAAAAATGTCGTGCAGTGTTTCGTCCTGAAATGTCTTGTTTTTATCCACAACTCAAAGATGTTCATGTTTACTGTCAGAGGAAAGAAACCAGAAAATATTCACATTTAAGAAGCTGGAATCAGAGATTTTTCACTTTTTTTTTTCTGTACTCAAACCAATTAATCGACTATCAAAATGGTTGGCGATTAATAGTTAACAACTAATCGATTAATCTTTGCAGCTCTAATCGTGATATATATCGTTATCGAGGTATGAAATTACCTGTATAAGATTTGTTGTTGTTGTTGCTTGTACTCGTGGAAGTTACTGAGGAAACGCAAACAGTTTGATTTTCCAAGCTTATTATTTGATGTCTTACTTGATAGTTCACAGCAGAGAAAGGACACAAGAAAAGTTCAGAAAGTTAAACTTTGTAGTTTTGTAACTCACACAACTGAGTCACCAGAATACCTGGAGGACTTGTGTTGAGAGAAATGCTTTCATTGTTCATCGACTGCCATTTCTTACATGTGGAAAGTTAGATTTTTGACGTAGCCAATAGCCGTGCAGGTTGTACTCTGTGAAACATTGAAGCATTGTTTGGATTAAACCTCCACTGCTGCCCACCGGTGTGTCAGAGGGATAACTTTCTTCCTCTGTGACTTCGACTGTACTGACTTTCTGAATTCAAGATTCAGATATGTGATAATCCTTTCCCTCCCTGCTCTTTTATCCTTCTCTCTCAGCAGGAGTATTATGTGTATTTTATGCCTTAAAAATATCCTGAATGGGCCACAGCTGTATTTCACATGGGTCCTCATTAGATTCAGTAGGGTTATTTCTTGAGCTGTTTTTAGGCGAGACCGTGCATTTTTCTACTGCATTCAGGGGGCTGTTCATCCTCAATATACAGTACTTCACTATTCTGTACAATATGCATTTATGATCCTCTAACTTTTAAAAGGTCAGGAGGATTTAGAGTGTTGCGGGGATTATGTGTTTTTCAAGGCCAACCGGGAAGTTAGCATCGCCCTGGATCCCTCGACAAGAAGATTTTTGCAGAAAATAAGTTCTGCGGCAAACAAAGGTTTATGATACTTACGTGTTTCGTTCAACAAGATAATCTTCACAAATGAACGCCGCTTTTGTGATTTTTTAAAAGTGTAAATTAGGGGGTTGACCGATTAATCGGGACAATTAATGACATTTTGAGATAATGAGCATCGGCCGATTATCTCAAATCACAAGGCCGATTAAACAAAAAATCTCAGCAGACATCTTTTTTTTTTATTTAAGTTTATACGTTTCAGAAACAAAGAGATGCTGCTATCTGCTGAACGAGTGTCAAAAATAAATAAATAAATATCTGCATTATAAATCTAAATATCGGCATCAGCCATTGAAAAACCTATATCGGTCGACCACTAGCGTAAATGCAATCGCCTGAAGTAAAAAGCTAACGTTAGGCTATAAACAAATTACACCAACGTCACGTGACTTCAGCGTCACCACGACTAAGATGACGGTGCCGTTTCATGTCCCCGACAACTTCTGGAGTCTCATTTAGCCACTTGTTAGCAAAATTCACGAGCGGGGTATTTACTGCCATATTTTATGTCGTAGAACAAACATCTCTGAAGCTTGTGTCAATCACAGACCTTATTTCAAGCATCTAACCAAAAACCCATTGACTTAGAGACGAGGCAGCCGGAAATGCAAAATTGCTAACTGATTACTCATTCCTCTGACACCCTATACGTCCGTAATGAATTCCTTTCCCATCTTCTTTTCTCCCATCGGTGTCTGTCCAGGATGATCGTATGCAACCAGGTGATGAAGTTCATCCTGGACCGGATAGACAAGGATGAGAGGCAGGCGGCCAAGAGGAGGAAGAAGGAGGAGGTGGTGGAGGCAAAGAGGAGGTTGGCCAACGCCAGCAAGCTCTCCTCGCTCCTTTACCGGCACAAAGAGAGCCTCAAGATGGAGATCCTGAAGAAGCGGGCGCTTCTCGACAAGGAGCTGCAGCTAGAGGCCCAGGTAAGGCACGGAGGGAGGGACAAAAAAGCAGAAACATTAGGAAGAAATCTGTGTCCATTCAAATATCGTCCAATGTATAACATTTCAAAACAAGAAGGTTACATAAAAAGTAAGAAAAACACTCAGCAAACATAATTATGAAGAGGTGACAAATAGCCTTAGAAACAACCTTTATCTCTTTAAAACATCATCAATCATAAATGACAGAATCTGAATTCAGCTTATCGAGGTGTTCTCCATCCATTTTTATAACCCCATCTGTCCCTGGCGTGACGCTCCTCAGGAGGAGCTAAAGAGGGACCTGTTGCGGATGCGGAGGGAGAAGGAGAAGGAGAGGGCTCAGGCCGCGGCGCACCAGGCCGCCCAGGCCGCCGCCGCCACCGCTGCTGCCGCCGCCCACAACCAGCAGCAGCACACTCTGGCACACATGCATGGCATCGCCTCTCAACACCACCTCACCACGGGCGTCACCTCCACACACAAGAGGAAACGGGAGGAGGAGAGGGAGACGGCGACGTCGGCCAAGTCCAAGAAGAAGAAGATGATCTCGACGACGACCACCAAGGAGAGCAAAAAGGACACAAAGCTCTACTGCATCTGCAAGACGCCCTACGACGAGACCAAGTATGATGATGATGTTCTCTGGAGTACTCTCGAATTTCAATACTATATTACCCAGGGGGGAGGCAGGATAGTAGTGGGCACAATAAAACACTGTTTTAATAAAGAATTAAAAAAAAAAAAAAAAATCTAATGGCCCATTTGACTGGTGGAACTTTGTAGGAACTCGGAAACCTGCAATCCAGTTTTCAGGTCTTTTCCAATGGTTCAGAAACTATAAGGGTAGAGTTTAGTGACTGAACTTTGCTGACTGGTCAAACACAAACCTCCAGACTGCAGCAACAAGTGTGGAGCATTCATTCAGCAAGCACTGGCTGTAGAATCAATATTAGGACGAGGGATGGAATTTCGTTCAAGTTGATGTTTAGACGTCACTACGACTTCCCGACAAGTTAAAAGAGAAAAAAAAATAGAATCCAAAACCCTGTTTGCTAATTGTATCAGTGCGGTCATGTACTGTATTCTGCCATATTCAGTCTCCCTTTTCACCATGTTCTTTTTTCTAACTTCACTTTTTAATATATTATCTAATTTGCACTAATCTACACGGTTCTTCAAGATGTGGTGGAAACATAACAGTGCGATCTAAAATAAAAATCAACTGCGAGACAACAGTAACACCTTTGTATCCTGTTGCTCTCTAAAGGTTCTACATTGGCTGCGACCTGTGTACCAACTGGTATCACGGAGACTGCGTGGGCATCACAGAGAAGGAGGCCAAGAAGATGGACGACTACATCTGTGTGGAGTGTAAACGGGGCCAGGAGGGCAGCACGGAGGAGCTGTACTGCATCTGTCAGACGCCATACGACGAGTCCCAGTAAGGAGCTGTCTGTCTGTCTGTCTGGCTGTCTGTGTGTGTGTGTATGTCTGTCTGTCTGTCTGTCTGTCTGTCTGTGTCTGTCTGTGTCTGTCTGTCTGTCTGTCTGTCTGTCTGTCTGTCTGTCTGTCTGTCTGTGTCTGTGTCTGTGTCTGTGTCTGTGTCTGTCTGTCTGTGTCTGTCTGTCTGTCTGTCTGTCTGTCTGTCTGTGTCTGTCTGTCTGTCTGTCTGTCTGTCTGTCTGTCTGTCTGT
>JAOVVB010030884.1:0-15792 GCA_028570985.1 Heterobranchus longifilis
TAATGAATGGATGGATGGATGGATGGATGGATGGATGGATGGATGGATAATGGATGGATGATGGATGGATGATGGATGGATGGATGGATGATGGATGGATGGATGATGTTTGGATGCTTTATTTTGTCCTCAAGGAGGATATTATTTTCCACAGTATAGGTGCATATATAGTACAAACAAATAAAACATATAAGGTTATACAAAGAAATGATACAAAGAGACAAGGATTACACGTCACAGTTACATTAGTAGCAGGATGATGTTACTTATTTAAAGCTCGTATGGCTGTAGGGACAAAGCTTTTGCTGAAACGGGCCTTTCTGCACGTGGGCGGTCTGACCTGCGTCCAGAAGGAAGAGGGGGGAAAGTGCTGGTAGAGTGGATGATCTAGGTCCTGTGTGACTGAGAGTGCTTTACAGATTAAGGATGAGGTGACACAGTCTGATAGATTGAGGGTCGGAATACCAATGATTTTGCTGGCTAAATTAGTTATCTTCAGGAGTTTATTCTTATTGACAAGTGGAAGCAGATGGAAAAAGCAGATGGTACCATGCAGGAGAACTGGTTGGATTATACTTCAGTACAGGAAAAGAAGATGGGGTTGGACAGACAGGTTTTTGATAAGAAGAGAGCGGGGAGACGGTGGAGCAGGCTTTATTTGTTGTAATGGAAATAAAAAAGTAAATTTTCAGAATATTGCAATTTCCTGTAGTATGTTGAAGTAGCCCTCCTGCCAGCAGTGGCCCCAAGCCAATTGAGTTTGAGACCCCTACTCTATACAAACACTAGAAGAGAGAAATATAGAAATAAACACAGCAACAATAGCTCAATACAGAGTACAAGAAAAAACCTTAGCATACCCGATAAATATAAGATATATATCTAGAAGAATGAAACTCGTTTGGAAATATTAGTTTGTGGCACACTAATACAGTATCTCATTTCTCTCCAGTGGAGCAGCATGGCGGCTTCTCTCCGCTGGCCAGCCCCATGTCTCCACACTCTTTCTCCTCCAACCCCTCGTCCCGTGACTCTTCGCCCAGCAGAGACTTCTGCCCCGCAGTCAGCGTGCTGCGCTCGCCCATCACCATCCATCGCTCTGGAAAGAAGTACGGCTTTACTCTCAGGGCCATCAGGGTCTACATCGGAGACAGTGATATCTACAGCGTGCATCACATTGTTTGGGTAAGAAACTTGTAGTACTGTAGTGTGTACTATTTGGAGATGTTTTGTACTGGAGCCAAAGTCAGTGACCTCACATAAAGAGGGATGTCTTGTGCTGTGACTTTTGAGTGTGTATTTGAAAGTTCAGGTGACATTAAACAGGGACATTAAACGTCACCGTCAGCTTAGTAGTGGTGACGGTGGCGGTGGTGGTGAGTCATGTGACCGTGGTGTAGTTTGTTTATACTGTAGCCTAACGTTAGCATTTTACTTCTGGCGATTGCATTTACGCTTCTAAAATCAGAGAAGTGGTGTTCTTTTGTGAATATTATCTTGCTGAACACAATGTGTAAGTATCAGAAACTTCTGCCACAGTGTTTATTTTCTGCAATAATCCAAAAAAATCCCATTGGCTTTTTGTCGGAGGAACCAGGGCAATACTAACTTCCGGGTTGGCCTACAAAAATCCAGCATCCCTGGGGCTCTCTATTGCAGTTGTTTTATAATAACAAACATTCTTATCATTCATAGCCAAAATAAAGGGAAAATAATTCATGCTTTCCTCTAATCTGACACAAATGTAGACCATATGATCTGAAAAAGTTATTTTAGGATCCATTGTTAGTCTTTCAAAATACTGTCTTAAGATTCAAATACTGCAACTGCAACTTGAACGTTTTGTGTTACTTGGCAGCATGTGGAGGACGGCGGCCCCGCCCAGGAAGCTGGCCTGTGTGCCGGTGACCTCATCACCCACGTCAACGGGGAGCCTGTCCACGGTCTGGTCCACACGGAAGTGGTAGAGCTCATCCTCAAGGTAGGCAGCGGTCGGCTTATTGATTCTCAGTTATATTGAATATTCCTGTGTAATTCTTCTATTTCTGTCAATAAAAGGCCTCTTGGTTGTCTATTTATAAGTTTAGGGAAAGGCTATTCATGTACTTAGACAAAGTGCTTTGCAGTTCCCATAAGTCTGAGGTTAGTGCAGGGGTGGCTGGCCAAACTTTTTTGATTGTGGGCCATATACAGAAAAATATAAATAGTCATGGGCCAAACAATAGTAAATGCGTAGTTTTCAACCAGTTTGTACTGCAAGAAAATCAGTGTTTCTGGACCAGAAAACCCCATGTGCCATAAAAAAATTAATTTTATATCAAAATAACTAGATGCAACACTACTCAACAGTTTAATGTTTGACATTACTGTATTTTATTAGTGTGTCCACATATTACAAAAAGTATTTCTGTATGGTATTAAATGTAATTTACAATAATCCAATATGTTTAAACTCTGATACAGTGCTTGGCCCAAATGCCCACTTCAAATATTATGTTGTTATGTGTAAATCTGTAAATAAGTAAAGTCAAATTAGTTTTTATCCATGGCCCAAGCACCCACTTAAAAGATTAAGATGCTATGTGTAAATCTGTAAATCTATTATTAAACTGTAACATAACAGGCAGGAATGGCAAAATATCGGTTTCAGTGCCAAGAGGTTAAAACAGAGATAATTCCACAAAATTTCAAAATAAAAGTGTTAAACCCCAGGCTTAGTGGCTCTTCAGTTATTCCAAATCCACATTAAGTTTGCTAATAAATCCTGTAAATAAAGGGAATAATTTATTGGCCAGTTTTCTGTGGGTAAATAATCTTGACAGTGTAGAAATAATTTAATGCATTGATCTGTGCAGAGTGGAAACAAGGTGACGGTGACAACGACTCCTTTTGAGAACACCTCCATTAAAGTGGGTCCTGCCCGCAAAGCCAGCTACAAGTGTAAGATGGCCCGACGAAACAAGAGGACCATGGGCAAGGACGGCCAGGACAGGTAGGAGCTTACAGTACACACCTGCACCACTGCAGTTACAGTCTCGTAAAATACAATACAATAGTAAAGGAGTTTGTTTGTTTTGTCTTACGTACAGTGCAAAATGTTCAGTGACTATATATTTTTGACTATCTCTGTGTTTATCTGGTGAGATTCCCAGTCCATGGGGCAGTGGCTTTGCTTATTTGTAACGCATTAATTCCAATTACTGTAAACATCACATTGCTGATTACCATTTTCTGAGCATATGATAGTTTTTAGGTTGATTTTATGCATTACAAATGAGTCATTATCCATTAGTTTCCATTCCTTTCGGTATACTAGGGAAGTCTTTTGTCAGTTATCAATGGTGTTGCAAGTAAACATTTGCAAACATACTCTGTGACAGTGTGCGGGAGTTTGTTTGCAACTTTTGACCTGCTCGCCCCCCTCCTACGCACCTGTCTCATGGAATAGATGTGCCAAGTGTTCTTCTGTGCAAGTAAACATTTGACACTTGAGACTCAACTGGAGCACAGCAACCAAATGTAAATGATGCTTTTCACAACAACTTTGCTTTTTGATTTTCAGGATTTTTGCTTCACTGTGATGGATTATGTGGTCTTTGCAAGTTGATTTGTCTTTGTAACTGGACAAAACATGTATGTGTGCATGTAAAGAAATCCTCCTGGTATGCTTTGGAAAATGGTAAAAAAAAAAAAAGAAGACAAAACCATGGCTATAGTCCTTTAAAGTCAAATGTATTTACAGAAACTGTATCGTGTCAATCTCATTTCAAATCGTACTTTCTCTTCCTGTCTTTTCTTTGTCTGTCTGTCGTGCAGTAAGAAGCGCAGCTCCTTGTTCCGTAAGATCACAAAGCAGTCCAATCTGCTGCACACCAGCCGCAGCCTGTCCTCTCTGAATCGCTCTCTGTCCTCCAGTGAGAGTCTTCCCGGCTCCCCGACTCACAGCTTGTCTGCCCGCTCCCCGACGCAGGGCTACCGCTCCACGCCTGAGCCCTCATACCTGGGTAGGACACTGCAAATAACCAATGCACATACAAGAGTTAAAAAACAAATAGTCTAAGATCAATTCACATTAGAAATATTGGTAACAACACTTTCTATGAGGGTCTATAATGCATTATAAGCACATTCATGAGACATTATAAGGCTTTATAAACTCTTTATACATGTTTATAATCATGTATGACAACTGATAACAAGGTTTAAAAAGCATTATAAATGTTGAATATATTATTGTATAATATATTGTGTCCACCACTTAAAATACTTTGTAAAACTTGTTATAAATTTCATGCATGATTATAAACATTTATTAAGAGTTTTATAAAGGCTTATAAATGCATTTGTCTTATGAATGTGCTTATAATGCATTATAGACATGACATTCATAGAAAGTGTTACGGAAATATTTGTTTAAAAACTGCACAGAAAACAACTAGACATATTTTTACAAAATAGAATTGGGAGTTTAACCAGATTTACTTCCAAAACAGCCTATGGCCAGGAAAGGGAGCTTTTAAAGCCAGAAATGCTACTTGCCCTAAAACCCCAAATTCTCTACTTTTAAATCAAAAGTGTGTCTTTTCCTCAGGGATTCTTCTTTGATCTTTTCGGCTCCTTTTCGTGTTCCTGTAGGTGCTTCCTCCCAGAGCAGCTCTCCGGCCTCCAGCACTCCAAACTCCCCCGCTCCCTCTCAGCACATGAGGCCCAGCTCCCTGCACGGTCTCTCCCCAAAACTCCACCGCCAGTATCGCTCTGCCCGTTGCAAGTCTGCAGGTAACATCCCCCTGTCCCCGCTCGCCCACACTCCCTCCCCTACCCAGTCTTCTCCTCCACCGTTGCCCGGCCACACCGTGGGGAGCTCCAACACCACCCAGTCCTTTCCTGTCAAGCTCCACTCCTCGCCGCCGGTGGTCCGTCCCAGGCCCAAGAGCGCCGAACCCCCTCGATCGCCTCTCCTCAAACGGGTGCAGTCGGCAGAGAAACTGGGCTCGCCTCTGACCCAGTCCAGTTCTACTGGAGGTCTGGGGGGTCCCCTGAGGAAGCACAGCCTGGAGGTGCAGCACTCCGAGTACCGTAAGGATGCCTTCCTCTGTGAGCTCGGACTCCAGAGCCTGCTGGAGACAGACGGGGAAAATTTGCCTCCCAATCCTCCACCCCTGCCCTCGTCCTCTACGAACCCAGAGACCGGTGTCCTGAAGCCTGTGAGGAGACTAGGGAGACAGGAGTCGCCGCTTAGCAGGGAAACACTGCTGGCTGGGAGGGAGAGGGAAGAGAGGGAGAGAGGAAGGGAAAGGGAGAAAGAGAGGGAGACTGATACCGGGACCGTCCTGGAACGATTGAGTCGGGTTGGAGCAGCAGTATCCCAGTCATCCTTAACAAGAAAACCTCATACAAGTGAGCTGCCCTTTGGCTCGCAGGCTGGCTCCAGACTAAGTGCAGAAACAACTAAAGCTACAACTTCCTGCACCCCGACCAAAACAGCAGGAAGTCTAGGTGGTCAGAAGGGACCTGAAAAGACCCCCCAGAGTCCGGCAGACTTTACTTCAAAACAGCAAGACCACAAGGCAGCCAAAAGTGTGTTATCGAATAGTAAAGATCCCCAGGAGCAGCTCTGGGGCAGAACTGAACCAAAGCAGGAAGGAGACAACAAGAGTAGGCCTGGTTGCGCTGCTTTCACCAAGAGCTCTGCTTCTACTCCGGATAAATCCATCGGCATCAACGCGACAGTGAAAGCAAGTCCTCTGGGCATGAACAAAACCTTTAAACCATCAGGTATGGGGGACGGCCTGAGAAAGGCCGGAGCAGAAAGCTGTGACTCGAGGACTCCAGACTTCGGGTCCAAAAGCCCCAAACTCCCGGCTCGTGTTCTCGCTCCCGTCGTCCCCCCGCACGGGCAGCCGCTCTCGCTGGGCAAGGTGAGGCAGGGACTCGGGCCCGTCAACTGCTACCGGGGAACCCTGGACTGGGAGGATAAATGTCGCCTGGAGGTGGTGGAGGAGCATTCGCCTTCTCCCTCTCCCTCCCCGACTTCTGTCACCCCCTCCCTCTGCGGACCTTCTCTCTGTAAGTCGCGGCCCGTCTCCCCCGGCGACAAGACGAGCTTCGTCAGCCAGCTGACCACCGTGGCCAAAAACGTCCTCGGGCCGATGAAACTCGGCTCCCAGGAGGGGTCCAAAAGCAAAGAGCAGCAGACTAAGGCAGCGGAGGAGAGGCAGGGAGGCACAGCAGGAAAGGGTGACACTCCCGCTGGAGGTCGAGTGGTTGTTGGGGCGGCGGCGGCGGCGGCGGCGGCGGCGGTGGTGACCCAAAGTCCTGCTGGTTCGCCGCTGGAGAGAGCTGCAACAGGTAGCAACCAGTCGAAAATGTGACCCCATGAGGTCCCTAAATGGGACTTTAGTAAAAAATGCCTTTTTTTGGAAGAACAATGAAGTCAAGCACTTAAAAACAATGTACATTCCAGTTTCAGAGTATATAAAATGTTATTTATTGATTCCAATCATTGACTGATTCTAACTTAAAACCAGGAGTGAAATAATCTACTGTAAAGGTGCATTATCTGTTGATTTTCTATTATAAAGTATTTAATAAGAAGACTCTTAATGTAACGTGGAACACTTTATCAGATGTATATGTGTGTTGGGTCTATGTGAACGCATGTCATATGGTATGTACTAAATGTACATGTATTATAGGTACAAGAAGGTCAAAAAGTGCTTTACCGATCAAAACATGCTGAAAACTGTGAATACCAAATCCAGTCACTCTATTTTGTCTTTCAACCAGCCCTTTGTTCTTTTACTGCTTCAGTCAAACAAGAGGAACTGAGTCACACAGTCAAACTGTAATATTTGAATCAATCAACACAACTGACACAAGGCAGCCTCAGTTTGTCTCCAAAGCGAGCAACAAGATGATTACGCTCATTTCTTCTTCATCCGGCAGTTTACTGAGTCGCTGTGCTCGGTCAGACAAATCCGAAGCAGGCACTCTGTCAGTCGATGTCATGTCTAGCTCTGTCTGTTGCAGGGGATTGTGTGTTTGTGTATGTGTGTGTGCGTGCAAAGCCACCTTGGGTCTATTTCCGGTGGTTCTTGAAGGCTGTGTCCTTCTGCAGAGGAAAGCGTGTGACAGAGCTCAGGCTCAGCGCTTATCTCCCCTTCGCAGGAGGGCGAGCACAGCCCTTTTCTCCCTCTCTGCAGCCGACACACACACAAACACATGTACACACACACACTCACATTGCCACAGGAGGCAGCAGTGTGCTGATTTTCATGCACTTAAATCCATATACCCCCGTGGTTCATGAATTGGGACGTGAGTGTGTTTGCGAGTGAGTGAGAATGTGTAGGCCTGTCACGATTACTGTACTTTTGTTGGACGATATATATATTCCAGAAATAATTGCAATAACTTATATTACTGAGACCATTTTATGCCACTGATGATAATATAATAGCATAATAATGCTAAGAGCAATTCATATTTTATTTTTTAGGAATATTCTGAAAAAAATAATAAAATATCCTAAATAAATAAAATAAAACCACACAACCAAAACAATAAATAAAAACGAGTAAAATTCTGAGGAGCAGCTTGTCACTAAAATGAGACTAGCTAGTCCACCTTAAAGGTCATTCCACCTTAAATGAGCCTGGGGCTGAACCCTGCTGTTTATTTTGGCTTCGTGTTTGCTAAAATGATTGTGACATTCTTATGTAAACAAACACGCATGTAAACACAACAGGCGATATCGAGGTCAGCCAAAACTATTGAGGTCATGCCCATTTATTGTTCGATCGATATTGTAATTATCGTGACAGGTCGAAGGGACAGAAACCAAACTGGAAATAAAGAGGCAGCAGTTAGGATGCAGTAACAGTTGCAGGCTTTGCTGAACGCTCTGCTACTTTGTTAACAAATCACACAGGCACAGTGATGATAACGTATGTGGATATACAATCGTATATAAAAAAGAATTGTAAGCACATATACAGTGAACCCATGTGTTGTTTTGAGCCAAAACAGGAAAAGCAGGCAGTCATGGATGTAGCATACCGTAATGTGTTTGTCAAAGGGCTCTATAGCTATAAGGTAGGGTTTGTGGATATGGGCATGCATGGTACAGTATATCACAATGAACCTGTTGCTGTAAAAACAAGGTTATCTGCAGTATAATCAGAATGACTGTGTTAGGTTGTTAGGTACTAGGTAGTCAAGATTGATTCATGTGAAGCTCACATTTTGCTATGTAACATACTGATAACGATGTTTGATAATCTCAGCAAGAGTGCTGAGAAAGATAAAAATGTTCACAGGAAAAAAAACAACTTCTTCTCCCACTGGTCGTATTCATCTCCTTAGTAGTTCTCAGTAACTATCCAGTGTACATAATCTTATGCAAATCATTTACAGCTGTGTGCGAGGACTGCTGTCACTATACTGCTATACTCATAGCTGATTTACAGAAGAAAGTAAAGTAGGGGTTAAAAGATTTAATCCGCCTTTGATTTGATGCATCACTTTCTGACAGTGATTTCATTAATATCACTTTGATTCTCTGACAAATGCAAACTGACTCAGCCAACAACAGCAACGCCACACAGAGGCAGAAGTTCAAAGACAGAAATTTATTTTCTAGTCCAAAAGAGAAAAAAGTCTGTTCTCCAACTATGTTGCATGAGGTATAGGGGAGAGCGGGGGCGGTTGGGACACTTTTGTATCGACATGAAATAACCTTCCATTACTCGCATATTACTCACACATACACACACAACAGTAATGGAAATAATTTGATCCCTGAACAGATACAGGTGTCTGATAACAATTTATCATGTTTTTTAGAGCCCAACCCAAACATGAAATGCATGATTTAGTTACATGTAGAGTGCATTTCCCCCAAAATCCCACCTCCCCGGGACAGTTAGGACACCTTGTTCTGGGTTTAAAAAATATTTACAATGTCACTTGTTCAAACATTTCGTTGAGAAAAATAAAACATTTGTAAAATTATTATATTTTCATAAACTACTGAGATATTGAATTTGGCTGTTTTCCGAGTCTTTATTTCTGCTACTTGCATAAACATTCACTCAGTGAATCTAACTTACTAAAAAAAAGCACTGTCCCTCTGTCCCAACCGATCCCGCTCTCCCCTACTTCCTGTACAGTTGTGCTGGGAGCGGTGACTCATTGTTTTACATTAGCTGGCAACATTGTTTGGTTTTTTTTGTTTGTTTTTTCTGAAATACTAAAACAATGAGCTGGAAGTGGCTAAAGGCTATGCAGAGCTACAATGTGGGAAGTTGATTGTTGTGGTATTGGCAAATTGTTTTATGTAATCAGTCATTAATATTAAAAAAAAAAACATTTCTTCATGCATCTTTAATGCAATATAGATTGAGTTTAATCTATTTAAATGGATACCGTCAACAATCCATCCTTGAATCTATCAATGTTTGAGGGTGTACCAATGATTTTTACACCCCCTCCATTAAAAAGTCCCATGCACATGCACCAACCAGTTTTTTTTGTTTTTTTTGGACATTATACTCTACTGCCCTCCAGTGGTTCAAAACATCCACTGTTAAACATGTTTCCATAAAATGTTTGTTGCTAATCTGCTGGAGTGAGAGTTTCTGTCATGAAGCCACTAAAATACTGCAGAGTGGATGGTATTATCCATAGGGTTACTGAATATGCATTTATGTTTCTAATGACAAAATATTTGCAGTAATTATCAAATGAACACTTGAAACATTAATTTATTCCTTTTCTGTTGTTGTGTTCTTCACGTGACTGTTAATTATATCTTCTGGAATAGGGATTAACATTTTTAATATAATATACTGTCTTATATATTCTGCTGATAGGAAGGAGTTATTTTATATCTTGATGTAATAAATGAGTCATCAGGTCAACTCTGATCACCTGATTAAGAAAACTAACTGTAATGTAATCTTCAGCTATTACGCCCACTTTCAGGCCTTTTCCCAATCAATGGTGTCTATACTAGTGTTACATGTTTGAGAATTTCTTTTTTTTTCTTTTTGTGATTGACAGAGAGAGTAGTATAAATGCACTTTATTTGAAAAAAAAAAAATGAAAAAAAAGAATCTTCATTCGCTGGTATTGTTTGTAAGTTACTTTAAAGAAAAAGAAAATATACTGTATACAAATATGGATTCTACAAATGAACACAAAAGTCCAAGTAAAAACATTCCACATTTCCCTGTTCACTGAAAGTGTATTTATTTGTACCATGGGGCATTTTTGTTTGTGATAGATGTGATTCAAATGCAGACACCTGAAGTGCAGTATGTGGAATAAAATTCTGAGATTTGTTCCAAAACTTGCCACCTCTTACTCTTTTGTGACTATAATGTGTAATAAAAATGCTGTAGCAACCCTTATATTATCTTACCACAGGAAACACTTTCTTTGTCTACAGTATGCATACAGGCAATCATAAATTAAATTATTATTTCCACAGCAAAAAACATAATAGATGTAACTAACGATAACGTGGCTGCATTCGATTTAGGTTTATCCATTCCAGGACCCATTCTGGATCACATGCATGGCTTACTTCCTAACTGGGGGCCTGGCAAGGAGGGGAAACTTAAAAAAACAAAACAAATAATACACGTTTTTAACTGGTGTTTTTTCTGCTATAACGTCACATGTGGACAAAAGCCTGATGAGGTCATTTTAAACCTGTGTACATAACATTTTCATTCAAGATTCATTAAATATATTGGACAAATGTAGCACCAGTCACTCATATTACAAATAATACATATCTCCAGGGGTAAATAGTAACAGATTACATGTAATTGGAATTATGTAATCAGATTAACTATATATCCGCAGAAATTACATTTGAAAAAATGTGCAATTAGATTTACATTGTCAAGGATTTCTTGGTTAATTTTGATTACGTCTTTAAAATATGGCCATTTTAAAATTATGAAACTTTTTTCATGAATTATGCCAGCAGGTTTTTGTAAGGATAATTTGATTTGACCAACTGTAAATGCTCTAATCCTCAAATTGCCGGTTTTGTTATGAACTAATATTTATTTCTGAAATTGAGTTTTTATTCCTTTTTATTTACACTGAAAATGAAACATGAACATTTTGAGTAAGCGCTATTTTTACGATACAAGAACAATTGCTTAAAAAACAGCTGCAACAAAAACTAAAACTAAAACGTACACAAAAGAAACAGCATCCCACATGTTGTAGAAAGCACACACTGCACCTGTAGTTTGTGCCGCCAGTACTGTTTTTATATGGGTAATATGATTTGACCAACTGTAAATGCATTTTAGTATAGAGTGCAATATTTTCAATGTTTGACTTTGAAGTAATCCAAAAGTATTAGTCCTACGTTACTAATTACAAAAAAAGCCATGTAATTTGTGTTCAGTAACTGACTACATTTCAAAGTAATCTGAGCCAACCCTGCATATCCAAATACATAGGCCTATCATTAATCTATTGATTGTACTCTAGGTTACATATTACATAACTTTAAAGAGCCAATAGCGCACTGCTAATGGGCATTACTCCAGATTATCCAATCAGCTTTCGCACGTTGATTATTTCAACCAATAGCGTTGCGTCAGGAAAGGACAACAGGAAGTAAATGTCCTCTGCTGTCAAAGGGAGATGAGGGAGACGCTACTGGTCAGGGGAGCAAAAACCGATATGTACTAGATTATCTTCACCACAGTGTGTGCAAATTAGCTTGTTTGTTGAGTGGAGGAACGCATACCGTACTGACATCAGCTGTGTTATGTTGAAAAGTCGTTATTTTCTCAGTTCGGCGGCTTGAACGCTAGGAAGCTAACGCCGGGGGCTAGCCTTTATAAATGCTAACGTTAGCGAGCTTTAGCAAGCTATGCTAGTACATTACATGTATGTGTGAAGACTGCAGTCGTGGATGAAGAGAGAGGAAATCGCTGAAATGAGTCAAAATACTACAAGGCATCGACCATCTTAAACGGCTTTTACAGCAGGTATGTAGTTGTTAGCTAAGTTATTGAATATTTATGTTTAAAGGAGGTGTACGGGCACGGCGGCGGTCACTTGATTATTAGGCTTGGATGTTGTGTTAGAAGAAAAATATCTTGTTTGTTACATTGCATTGACGTCGCGGGACCAAACAAATACATTGATATTACTGTGATGATGTTGCTCATGAAGTATGTTGACCTTTTGCGGTCCTCACACTCACATTACCAGTGTCGTGACATAAGCTAACGTTACATTACGTTATGTCCTGCGGCAAGTAAGTTAATTGCTTTAACGTGAGGTGTTTAACAGCTTGATCTGCAATGAGGAATGATGACAGTCCACCATAATCAGATGACTTTCACAGTCGCTGAAAAAGTCCGACATGCCGGTTGTCAAATGCTAATCACATGAGGGTTTTTTTCTCCCTCATAAATGTTCCTATCATCAGTGCATGAGTGACAGCACACCGTGCTACTGTTCCCTGTTGAAACTACTACTCATCAGTTTCAGGGCAGGGTGGAAAAGTCGCTGGTACTTTCCTCTGTGTGCATTGTGAAATCAGTAGTTGAAGACACATGACTTAAGTTTACACTGACAAGGTTGCATATGCATGCATATATAATGGGCATATATTCATATCTTTTTTTCAGGAAGTGAGGACCTGCCTTTGGGCTACAGACTGGTTGTAGTGTCACGTTTTCCTTTAGGCTATAATAACCATGTGATGTTTAGAGTACTTCATTTATAGCTTTGGAAATTTAGTTTGACAAAATAATCTTGAGTTACTAGCTTTTTCTGGGGCTTTCAGTTTAATTTGCAGAGGATTAATCTGTGTAGCTACAAACACATGTTATTGAGTAAATGTTAAATGTCCCGTATTGTAAAAAGTGAGATACCATGTCTTTTTTTGATTATAATGAAGCAGGTCGAGGTGCTGTATAAATACTGTGAAAGTATCAAATCGCACACAGTCCGCATTCAGAAACTGTGCCTTTAAACAAGCTGTCAGGACTTCCATACAGTTGTGATGTACAGAACAATACTATATATAGGTAGAAAGTGCTGTTACAGTGCCGTTACAGTCATTCCCCAGCTGCAATGACGGTACCGAGACATTGAGTCCGCAGATGCGAAAGATCTGGAAATGCTGACCAGTAAGAGCAGACTGGGCTTTTTCAGGTGCAGGGCTTAGAGAGACAGAGGGTGAATGCAGGTATATTCAAACAGACAGTATGAGAAAAATAATGTGGTTTTTTGAACATTAAAGCAAGTAAACATGTTTTAATAGAAACCCAAAATACTAGTATGGACCTGTAAATGAGCATAATATGGGACCTTTAAGTTAAAGAGTTTCAGGCAGAGTCTAAAAGGTGTTTGGAGTGAACAATGTCAATAATTAACCTCCTTTTCTTTCCCCCTTCAGTTCTGTGTTGCAATGAGGAGCACCAGAGTCCAGCTCTGAGGGCTCAGAAGCATGAACTCAGTTTCCCCCAGTGCAGTACAGTACGTAAGGGGAGTGATGCAGGATGAGCTGGTGGAGAGCCGGAGGCAGCAGCAGCCCCTGGAGCGGCAGGGCAGCTTTGGTCTCAGACCGCCACAGAATCCAGATCCCGGCAGAGAGGCGACCGGAGAGCCTGACGAGATGGACAAACTAAAAGCCAAACTGATGTCAGCATGGAACAACGTCAAATATGGTTTGTACTTAGTCTTTGAGGAGTTAGTCTCTAGACAACCATCTGACAAAGCCTCAGTCAGCCTTCTCCATTGGTTACTTTGCCAACTTCCATTTCCCCTGCTTCTCTTTGTGTAGGTTGGACTGTTAAGTCTAAAACCTCCTTCAACAAGATATCGGCAGTCACTGTCCTGGGAAACTCCTATCTGCTCAACAGTGAAGGTAAGCTCTAAATACACAAACGTATCTCCATATTCGCCTGTATACACTACAACGCAACCCCAGAGTTTCCAAACTAAAACGGGCAGAGCAGCGTTTCGAAAATTCTCCAGTTTAGAGGCTCAGAAATGCTGGAATAGTGTCTACGTGAGGCATAAATGTAGCAAAAGATATAGTCATGTGAATGTAGCCTTCAAGTTTGATCCCTTTCTTATCAAAAGTGCCTGCCAGTAGATGCTGTGTTTCGTCTCTAAAAAGAGACTCCAGGTGTTGTAAGTGATGTGTTTTTTGGTTAACCACAGTGGTGTAAACTCCTTTCCTTTGAAATGTTGCTGGGTTGAAGACAGAGAAGTGAAAGCGGTTGACAAAAAATAACTTTCCCCTCACTTTTATTTCACAGATATGTGAAGTAAACTGATTCTTCTCATGTCAGATATAAACTTGAGATAATAAAAATGCCCTATACCATGCATACCGGATATGGGTTGCAACGATAGTAGCAGCAACAGTAGAAGAAAACATCTGGCATCAAGTGAATACATTTACAGTTTAATATAAAAGATCCCGTTTGTTATCATTACCAATAAATACAGCACTGACCCATTTCAGAATAAAGGCCCAATAACAGTTTAATGATAAGCAAAATGATCTTGACTGTTTTTGTTAAATTTTAATTGCAATCTTTCTAAGTGCTCATGATGACCTTGGGGGCCACATAGGCCGGATCCGGCCCTCGGGCCACAATTTGCAGGTCTGATTTAGATTTAAACACAGGACTTTCACCCAGGGAGACCACTGTTTGTGTCCGGTTTGTTGCGATAATATTAATGGATCACCAAAGTTATTACAATTAATACTGAGGGGAGCACAAACATCTGTACAAAATGTCATGGCAATCCATCCAATATTGAATTGTTGAGACATTTCATTCAAAACCGCAAATGTCAATCACCAAAATCATTGTCTGGGCATTATGAATGTACAATATTTCATTCAAATCCATCTAGATTTTTCACAAAATTATTGATCATTGCAACCCATCCAATAGTTGTTGAGATCTTTTAGTCTGGACCAAAATATCGGACCGACATTACTATCCATAGAGCCATGCTGCTATCGAGGCTAAAAGGCGTCTTGATAACATATTTTGTGTATTGTATGCTAAAACTATTGAATTTATGCTGCTGCAAAAGTATATGACGGTGCAGTGTGATTGAGTCACTCTTTAAGGAACCCCACTGGTTTATTGTTGGTTTGCAATATTGAGAAAAATAGTCAAAAGAACATGTCAAATCTGTTTTATTTCAACTCTTTTGTTGATGTAATTTTACATAATTCTTTCATACTCACTCTTGTGTTTTGTGCCTCAGATGTCCCTTGTAGTGTTCAATGGTGCCCTGATGGCTGTGGGAGGCACTGATGGTGTCACCAATCTGAAAACAATAGAAGCTTACTGTCATGAAACCAACACATGGAGGTAAGAGGAAAACCAACGCCATGACATCCCTGCTGCTGCTTAGTGCTGCAAGAGATCACTCATCATTCAAATGAATGCCATAAGTTCTAAAATATTTCCCCCCATTACATACCTGCTGATGTGGAACCATAAAAGCCACACAACACAACAAGCATGCTGGGATAGCCAAGCCTTAAATACAGTAGTACAAAACACATACTATGTTTTATGTATCTAGATTAACAATATGTTTGCATTAGGATTAGGGATGGGAATTGATACGATTTTATTGCCATTATCGATTCTGTTTATCGGTCCGATACTTTATCGATTCCCTTATTGATTCCTGATCAATTTTCAGTGGAAAATATTATTATAACATAGAAGACTGGGTGTCCCGACCCCTACTAGGGGTCGCCAAATC
>JAOVVB010030884.1:15802-30537 GCA_028570985.1 Heterobranchus longifilis
CACGGTGGGGTTGCGAGGCATTTCTGTGAAGAACACAAATTTAAATTGTTATTTTTAAAGTTTGGATTATTATTTAAGATATAAACTTTTTAAAAAAACCTCACAGGATAAGGGCATGGTAAAAACACAGAAATTGTATTAAAAGTTCCTGAAAATAAGAGGAAAACTCATCTCTGATGCAATATTCACAGGCAATAATATGAACAAAATTAATCTTGTTTTACACAAATTTCTTGCAGTTATTGTGTTCACCATTTGGGTTAATTGTAGCCTATCAGTTGTTCTGTACTGTTATTGTTATGCATTGAATATAATGTGAAATATCCATAAAATATGTCACTTAGTCAGGGGTTGTCAGTTTACTCAAAGAAAGAAATTGGTCCCTTAAGGAAAAAGGTTGGGAACCACTTATTTTGGATATTTACCCTCGGTAACATGGGACATGCTGCTTGGTTGAGAAGCAGCAGCACTCGTGCGTATGTAGAGTGTCAGATACACTGCATTCCTGGAATTTAAGCCCATGTTTCATAGAAAGATGTTTCAGCATATTGCTGGTGTTTCCAACCGTACTTGAAATGATCGTTTTACAGACATTACAAGCAGCACTGTTGTCATCTTTCTTCATGAAATGAAGCCACGCTTTTGACTGTTTCTTCCTCTCTGCCATGACTCCTTCTCGTTGCAAGTTTCCAGCAGCGTAGACGCACGAGTGATGGGTTTGAAGTCATTGTTTTGCAATGCACATCTATCAGAAAAAAACATGCCGGCATTGATGAAAGGAATTGATAAGCCGAGAACCAGTTCTCAACTGGAACCCGTTCTCGATTCCCATCCCTAATTAGGATCTACTCTGTTTTACATAAATAAGAGTGAGCTGGATAACATAAATAATTGTAGGTATAACCGAATCACACTTGTGAGGAATAAATACTTTCAATTATTTATAATTGTACTTGTGTAGAATTACACAGGGTGTAGTGTGTTGCTGTAAAAAGGAAAAAAAAATGTTGACTCTGACTTTACTCATAACAAATACTCATAACATTGGGTAACAGAATTGAGTTCTTCTCTTATTTCCTACTGTGTTAATCATCTCTGTGGCAAAATCTCTGCCAATTGAAAATGTAGTTCTATATAGTCTCATGGTATATTGTCATTATCAATATATCCCAACCCTACTTCCAAATAGGCATGGGACGAGATGAAAATTTAATTAATTTACATTTTGCTTTGTTGGGACTTTTTTCTCAAAACATTACAACTTTTGACTTGAAATATCATGATTTTTTTCTCGAAACATTACGACTTTTATCTCAAAACAATATGACTTTTTCTTGAAATATTACGACTTTTTTTGTCAAAACATTACGACTTTTTTTCCCCAAAACAATTCGACTTTTTTCTCTTAACATTCTGACTTTTTTTCCTTGACATTAAGATTTTTTTTCTCAAAACATTACAACTTTTTTCTTGAAACATTTAGACTTTTTCCCCCAAAACAATTCCACTGTTTTCTCCAAACATTACAACTTTTTTTCTCAAAACATTACGACTTCTTTCTCAAACCATTACGACTTTTTTTTAAGAAACAAATATTTGTATTGCATCACAGATAGGACACTGTAGTAAACTGCCGTCAATTCGTGAGGATATTCACAATTATTCAGATAATGGAAATTCACCACAATCAACTTACTGTCCCATCCCTACTAAAAAGTGATATGATGAATAAGGAAAAAGAGAATAGCCTTATCATCCAGAAGATCAATAGAGTAATTACTTCTATTCATTAAAAATTAAATGTAACATTACATTAATTGATATTACAGACGGTCTGTCTTGCCATGAGGTTGTCAAATAAATTTCAAGCTTAGGACAAAAATACTTTACATCAAGAAAGTCTGCTGCTTACAGCCAGACAAATACATCGAGTCACGTTGTGATTCATGCACCACGCTCATGTAAGGCTCCTATAACTTATATATGCCTCCAGGCTGCTAACTCAATCTGAGTGCTTGGATGTCTGAGTCTGACTGTTTCCCTCTCCGTCTGTTTTTAGACACTTTGGAAGCATGAAGAGCAAGCATCCAGGAGGGAGAGTGGTTGTGCTGTGCTGAGACTCCACAATGCTCATATTATATGAACAGGACAGAGGTGTTAGAGAGAAATAGCCTAATGGATGTACGCCAGGCTCCGGGACACATTGTGATATGGTTCAAGTAAAGGCAGTATAATGACTGAATAATTGAAGAGTTCACTCACAAAATGAGACATCGCTGCATTAGTCAAAGCTGGCAGCTGCTGTTACAAAATGACTATGAGCATTAAATTAACGCACATTATAGGCTGCCAAGTTGCCATTAAAGTTATGGGTCTTTTTATGCCTCTAGCTTACGAAACAGACCTCGTTTATAGAGATGAATCAGCGGTAGATACATTTCAGGTTGTAGTTTTTCCCCCAAACCAGATATGTCAAATATTTGGATTTGGATTTACAGATTGGATTTGGTATCACCATAATTATAGCCCGATAATTTTATATACCGGCCGTGCCAATTTGCAACCCAATCTTCAGAACATATGTTGGCATTGTACGTTTCTGCAAACCACGGATATGTTACATTAGTATGCTTCATTTAGTTTAGTTTAGTTTATTCAACAAGAATATTCAAATACAGTAACACAAACAAGTGTATAAGACAATTGTCAGGGATAACAGGACAAAGTCCAGGACTTATTTCCATCATGGTCCCTGTTATTCCATCAGTCCTGCCACATCAACAAGATGGAGACAGCCAATCAATGACCAGGAGACACACAACATTTTCTTAAAACCTAAATACAATGTGTTAAAGTAACCATGTGCTTATTTGGAGACGTTATCTAGCAGCAGGCATCTGTAGCGGATATCAACGTGAGCTCATGGTAAAGCGTATGAATAGCACTTCTCTTTCTTCCAAATCTTTATTGACAGTCAATTTTACGTTCTACGGTCACAGTTTTGTGAATTCAATCAAAACGTAAGTTTAGGCAACAAAACCAGGTTTTTTCCCCCCGTTTTCCCCCAAATTGTACTACAGGCGTCCCGACCAATTGTGCCTGTATCGACGCCTGACCAAGCCTGAGACAACAGGCTCGAACCTGCGACCCCCATGTTGGTAGGCAGGGAATCTACCACTGCTCCCGTACGCCTGTGATCAATGTTTAACAAAAATCAATGGTTATTGTCCTGAATTCTCGTTAAAAACACCCAGTTTTGTTACGCACCATCCACCGTCCCCTCCTCATCCTGATGAGAAACTCAGCTCATACATAGATCTGAACAACGTCACTTTAGAAACGTTGATATGATGCGTATGAAACGTACAAATGTTACATATCCGTGGCTGGCAGAAACGTAAAATGCCAGCATTTGATTACGCTGACTGGGTTGCCAATTTATCAGTCTAGCTCTAAACCATAATATTAGACAAAAACATTGCAATGCTAAACATGACAAAGTGATCTGGTGTTTCAAAAATAGTCCACAAGTAACACTTGTAAACACTGTGATTTGTATACTGATTGATTATTGATGACAGGGTATGAGCCATAAAGTTGGAGGTAAACATGGAAATAACGCAGGTGTTTGGTTAAAGAATGTGCTGGATTTGTAAGTGACAAAATACTGAATCTTTTGAGTATTGAGTATTTCGAAGGTGAGAAACTCAGGTGGCTGTTGGAAGTGGAGAAAGTGTACTGAATGTTTTCAAAGTATCATAGTAATATGGCATGGTAAAATGTCATAATAATACAGAGTAATGATGTGTTTTATATGTTATGAGCCCTTTTTTTCATTCTTTCTGTAGAGGCTCATCATTTTGTATGCACATCAGTGTCTGTGAATTTCTGTGATGCTATCGTATTTTCAATTCCCCTCAGCATTGACTGTAAACAAATTACTCCATCATATTTCATCATTTAGCTCGTGTAAACATTCACCAATGGGCAAGGCAGTCGCAGAATGGGTTGTAAAATAACAAAATTGGCTGGATCAAGTTATGGAAAAGAAATCTGTGGGAATCAAGATTCCTGAGTGAGATAAACGAGTGAGTGAGATCTGACTGCTGGCATGGGAAAGCATAAGTGGCTGTGTGGGCTTTAAAATGATGACGCTCAGAGCTCTTTCCCCTGGAGAATAATGGGCTGAAATGTGGAGAGGCTGAGCACAAGGAACGTACACAGAGCGACGCGGCTTTTCCTGGAGACACACAAGCCAGCGGTGTCTCCCTGTCCGTGAGCGCACACAGAATGAATATTTTTTTCAATTTGAGAGGGACGATTGTGAGGCAAATAGCAGAGGACAGAGCTGTTGCAGGTATGTTTTAACAGAAGAAAAATAACAGATGTAGAGATTGTGGATTTCTAGAAGTTGCCAAGACTTTGCATGCACTGTACTGTGTATATGCTCCATCATTGTTGTTGCATATTGGCAAATTATGAGGAAAAATGAATAAATGATTTATCATTTGGAGGCTATTGTGGTCTAATTCCAATGCAATGCGTTTTTTGGCAAATGTCTCAGGCAATTTAAAGCATTGGCAAGGCAGATTTACTTGCTTTACTGACTGATATGCAACTGTTATTCACAAGTACATAGCCTACACTTGCACTTTCCGCATCTTACCACCAGATGACTGACTGGTGAAGACAGTATCAACACTAGCATTTCACACCATTACATTTCTTATAAAACAGAAGAAGCAATCTTATTTGTCTAGAGTTGAAGCCACAGTCTGATTGCATCTTTACAGCACAGACAATGTGACTTTATTTAGCAAATGGGATGATGATGACGATGATGCAGAATTACAGTTTCTATTCTTAGGTTTATTTATTTCACTAAAAGCCTTTTTATGGGAAGTTACCTGTCAGCATCAGACACATCAGTTTCCACAGGAGACACTGATTCATTGCAAAGTTCTCCGGTAGATGGTGACTTGAGCGCCCTCCTGCTGCTCTGTCCTGGGGAGGGAAGGATGCTGATGCTGATAGGAAAGCATGGAAACCAGCAGGGAGTAGGCTGCAATGCGCTTACCATACATGATGTCCTCATTTTAGATGCGTTAGCCAACGTTAAATGACAGAAGACAGCAACGGAGAAAGCCACAAGAAGCAGCACTCACTGTGATGTTAAATGTGTGATGTAAGAGCAGCTGGATACACGGGATTAGCGAGCTAATTAAAAAGAACAAGGCAAGTGGAAAATCTGGTTTATATGCGACAGTAGGACTAAAAATAACAGTTCATCCTCCTTCCGCCAGGCAATGTAGTCCGTCAACACTAGCAAATAAAGTTGTTGCTAAGCGACGACGAAGTCTCTCGCGCATGGATATTTAAAATTAACTGTCAGGTGTGCGATAAATTACAATGGCGTGTCAGCCAATCAGCGCTGAGGACCGGGACTAGTTTTTCCTGCTAAACCTAAAAAACACAGCATGCAAGCATGCAGATAGTTAGCTAAGTACTGCAGCTAGCTTGTCAAGTACTGGTGTTTATCACCAAAAGGAGCTACAGCGAATTGCTTTGATTTAACGGAACGCTTAAGCTAACTCCGTTGGACTTGTTTGGCCCCTGACCGCTGCAGTCGACTTCCCTCCCCTTTATAATTACCATTTTCCAACGATGACAGAGCTTTGGCAGGGGCGCATTGTTGGGAAACATCCTCCATCACACAGGCAATGTTGCATGAGCAACGTGTGGAGGTTTTCTAAACCAAACACGTGTTTACAATGATGGGACCTCGGCCAGACACGGAAACACAGCCAGGTAAAGTTAGCAAGAAGTCAACCATGTGACTTTTAGCCTGTCTTCCTTATTAACTTAGTGACTGTGGTGCTCATTTATAAGTTTACTCAGCTTGTGTATCTGTCAGTTATTGTGTCTTTAGGCAATAGCATTGCCATTCAAGCTGTACTGAAGGGTTGTGTTACTCTTTTGTGACATTTTACTGTCGAAGTTCAATGATACCACTGAGCTTGTACAGTTTTGTTGCATCTTCTACTCCTTGTTTTGCAATGGTGCTCAGATAGGAGTTAATTGTGACTATTTTCTTACAGAGACCAAAAGTGAAATTGCTCTGAAATGATGTACCTGTTTTACACATAGTTTTGTATGCTTTGTGCTGTCACTAACAACCTTTTCTTTGAATATGATGACTGTGTTTCATTGATGAACCCTTGTCCAAATTAAGTAATTTATTTTTGTATAATCATAAGGAAAACTTGCAAGACACTGTCAGTAGCTCAGATGGAAAGTTTAATTGTCAGAGCATACATAATGTAGGGCTGTGCGATATGGTCAAAATCTTCTATTCCGATATAGGTAATTTCATATCCTGATAATGATTGAATGATGAATAATGTTTTCTGGTAATTTAATAAATAAAGTCTATTTTTGTGTAGGCCTACTGCATACTAGAATTAAATACTTGATAAATGAGAAGTACTGAGTATTTTCTCATTTAACTTTAGTACAAAATTAACAAAACAGTTTCAAGTGAAATTATTGAGATCTTCAAATGATATTCCCTCAAAATGTTTCACATCAGATTTTCTGAGAAATTTGAGTTAGTAGGTGCTTGTTTTTATCAATTTAGATGACATAATTGTGTATCACAAGATCTTGATATATGATTTCATCACAATACCATTACATTGAAAGACAATAAATTATTGAATTAGGCTGTCGCCCAGCCCTAACATAATATTTGGATATATTGCTGATGGTCTCTGCATTATCTCATGCATGACATCTACTTTTGGCCTACCACAATACAGTGTAAACTTTTGTTTTTGTTATTTTCACTCTGGATCTTCTTTATTATTTAGAGAGCAATATTACCTCTGCCCTGCATGCATTTGTCCCCACTCCATCTGCTTTCTTTGGTTTGAATCTGCGGTATTCTCTCCATTAAGTGGAAACTCATGGTCTCATACTGGGAGCAATTTTATCTTCCTTATTATTGTGGTCACTTTGCTTCATCCCTCACTCAGGTTGCAGACTCTGCATCTGCACAAGGCTCTTTTTAGTCACATGGTGGACTTGCAGTCATCAGCTCTTTTAAAAAAAAAAATCTTTATCTCATTTGGTTCTCCTTAACCTTCTTTCCTAATGTAAAGGACACATTGGGGACAATGTGTTCTTTACACTTCTGCAATGGCCTCCTTATGTCCTGTTTTCCTCCTCATCCCCTCACGATCACACTAATTTGTCATATCTCCACACTCTCTCTCTCTCTCTCTCTCTCTCTCCCTCTCTTCTATCTCTCCCTCTCTCCCTCTCTTCTCTCTCTCCCTCTTTCCTCTCTACACTTCTGAGGGTCTGTGCTTTCACTGTTAATCAGGGAGAGCACGTCTCTGGGTGCTATTAGCCCACTCAAGGCTGCCCACACTGTACTATGATGACCACACACACACACACACACACACACACACACACACACACACACACACACACACGCACATGTACACAGCTCTGTATTACCTCCTTATTGTTCCCTTTAGCAATCTCAACAGGATACATGATAAATCATGTGATTGGACATGTTAAAGCCATCGATGTAATAAGGCTAGCTGAACATTGATTCACTCACTCAAGTAGAAACACACACAGACACACATGAATGAAGCCCATCATGTTCAGTCAGACAGAACATGCATTCTTGCACATGTAGATCATGGTAGAAATGTCAGTGTCCTATTTCTGAAGTTATTTTCTTCTCCCTGTGTTGCTTTGCGGGAAGAACATTGATTTAACACCACCTTGATAAGGAAATCCCTTCTCACCATGGCTGCACACATTAAAACCTGTAGTATACTCTGGGTGCCTGCAATAAACACATAGACTAGAAGGGCACTCTCGCACTGTTAACAAAGGTGAAACATACCAACAGGCAAATAAACAAACCAAACTGAAAACATTACCTCCTTGGCAGAGTTAATAATAGCTGATTAACCCACCTGAAATGCCACATTCCACTTTATCAGACTATACACTATAAATACAGGCTTCCTACGCAGTATGGAAAAGTCTGGAATTTGATTTTAGTCTATTTTAGTCTTTTCCAAGTCTATTGCCTGTGTTCTGTTTTCTAAAATATACAATTCTGAATTTCAAAAAATAAATTAAATACAAGCAGAGTGTTTTCATGGAGACAAAAGTCATAATATTTAGAGAAAAAAAGTCTGAATATTTTCACAAAAAATATTTAGAGGAAAAAGTCGTAATATTTTCACAAAAAACAATATTTAGAGAAAAAGTAAGAATATTTTCAGAAAAAAGTAAGAATATCTAGAGATACATGTTTTTTTAATTTTTATATTGTAACTATTGTATTCAGTATGTAAAGTGAAAATAATCAGTGTATATGTAGCAGCTGTAAGTTTACTAACTGTTTGAGATATTTGCCAGAACGTAGTGTGGACTGAAGTTTTACGACTGCTGGCTTGACAATCCCAAATATAAAGACTGACTAGCGATGATTCCAAATGGGAAAAGAAAGTTAGATAAAATGTGTAAAATCCTTCGACATCTCAAACATGGAGGAAGCGGCCACATAAACACTGTCGTCTTCTACGTAATCTACAGAGAAGTCTGGAAAAGTCTGTATATTTGAAATGAAAAATGTGTAGGAACCCTGTAAATAATAAAACACCATCAGTCAGTACAGTACAGCACTAGTTAAAGTGTACCGGTGTAATCCCGCTCTGTTTGAAGAGCAGCAGGTTCCAGAGGTCTTGCTGAACTCTGGGGAGAGTTAAGCTGCAACACAGCCAGCTAATGAAATCACATTACAGCCTCGCTAAGTCTGAAAGAGGTGCATTTTTAATAAGTGTGTGTTTAAACTCTCTCCCTGCCTCTCCTTCTTGTCTCCTCATTTCCTCCACAAGAGGCAGCCATGAGCCCTCCACGCCGATCATCAAGCCCTCCGCGCCGATCATCGAGTTCCCATGGTGACAGGTAATTTCCTGAAGCACTTAATTCCCATATATGTGACAGCGAGCGACATGGTGGGAGCACATATACATACACATACACACACACACACACACACACACACACACACACACACACACGCACACACACACACACACACACACACACACACACACACACACACACACACCATTATGTAACCAGTACTGTATGCACTAAAACACAGGTTTTCAATATTTTTTCAGCCCCTTACACCCCTTACAAGATACCAGGGACCCCTCCCCCTGTCCTAACCTGTTTTTTACACTTCTATAGTCTTAGTTATGTGAAAGAACAACACAAGGTAAATGTGTTAGAAAGATTTTTTTTTAATTCTTGCACCATCTCAACACAGAATGCCCATTAAACAATGCAATTGACACCAATTCAATTAGCTGCAAGTAATGATTATTTTCAATAATATACAATTTATTAGATGAAAACATAGTCTATGAACTATTTTAGATTTTAAAAATAAAAATATGGTGAATTATTTTTTTTTTGCAGGCAATGTTTTTTTTTACACTTCTATAATCTAAAAGAAATGTTTTAGAAAGATATTGCACCAACACGTGCACGCATACTGTTACGTAAAAGGAGGTAGGTTGTATTTTCACATTTGTATCTATTCCTTAAGTTTCCACTTTGATGGTGAGAAGCTCTCAGTTTTTCTTTTTGAATAATGCATGCGTTTGTATATGTTCATTTTATTTCCGTTAATAATACATGACACGCGTTAAATAGGACAGTTGCGTCAAATCAGGCTTTCATGCATGACTTGGTTTGACTCTGAGAATCAGGTCCACGTTTAGCTTTTCTTTCACCAGTCAGATCATCTGTGCTGTGTTTGCCACTGTAGACAGAACAGCTTGGGCTACAATCTTCATTCAAGTGTTTGTAGTACTCCCATGACCCACAATGAAAACATCATTCACTATGTCATCCTTGATAAGTGCATGCTATATTCACTTGGAATCAGTACTCATGGAACAGAAAAATTAGCCTTTTGTCCTTGCTTTGGATTTCCTTTGCACATTTTTTTGCATCCCAGAGGAATAAATTGGCATCTGGGGATTTCAGTACAACATACTCCCCCGGAACATTGATTGTTTTGATTTCAGTCAGTCTGTTCTTACTCATTGCTCAACCCTGTAACTGCCTATACTGCAGCAGTGATACTCAACTTACGGCCCGGGGGCCTAATCTGGCCCGCGATAGGGTGCCTGGTGGTGTAATTCAATGAAAATAAATTCATTCACACTGGGGATTGAAATGTAAATAACGAGGGTCGACCAATTAATGATATTTTGAGATAATCGACATTGGCCGATTTATTTCAAAAGGCCGATTAAACAAGCTAAGCTATGAGCTAACATTAAGGTAGCAAGATTCAAAGTCAGTTATATTGCCTACAGTTAATAATTTATAATTTGACCGTATGTTTAGCAAGAAGACTAGCTAGCTATCCAGCCATGTCATTGTCTCTGAATCAAGAACTTATTTTCGCACACAGTGCATTTCAGAAACAAAAGATGCTGCTATCTGCTGAATAAGTGTTGAATAAATGTTAATTTAAGTTCAGCAATTTTGTGTCATATTTATTATTATTATTATCATTATTATTATTAAATTGTATTTTATCAGATGCTAAAAAAAATATTGGGATTATAAATCACCCTGCTCTCAATTGGACACTAGTAAATAAGGTGCCAGAGTATATATAAATATGCAATCAAAGCTTGTTTAGAATTAAAAGTGCCAGGGGACCCCCCCGACAGAGGTCCGGGCTGAGCCCCGAATGTCCTGGCCTCCTGTTATTCTGCAAAAGTGGCCCCCTGGGGAAAAGCAGATTGAATATCCCTGGCCTATAGACTTCCCAGAACATTAAATCCTCTCCACAGTAATGGACTTTTCAATCACCGCATACGCAAACGATCTCAGGCGCCTTGTTGTTGTTGTTGTTGTTGTTGTGGTTGCGGTTGTGGTTGTATCTGTTAACTTTGATGAGCACGTGCTGCTGTCCTTCTCGTCCCACAGGCCCTCCACTGAGACTCTGCAGAGGAACAACAGCAGCAACTCTGGCGTTATTCTGGACATCTCGGCTCTCAAGATGGCGGAAGTGGACACGGAGGTGCCTCCTCTTCCACCTCGCTATCGCTTCAGGGACCTGCTGCTGGGGGACCAGACATTTCAGAATGATGACAGGTAGCGTGAAAAACACTGTTAGTTTATGTACTACAGTACATGACAGGCTGCTCAAGGATATTCCTTGCGGGGTGTGTGTTTGTGCGTGTGTGTGTCTGTGCATACATCTAATTCATGTTCTACATCTAGATATACTTGAAACACTGTTTTCAACTGTTTATTATATTCCACACATTCCCAGGAGTGACTTTGTGCTGAATGTTGAAGTTTGTTTTATTGCTGTACCCACATTCCCTCAAGCTCCTATACTTCTACCTCGGTTACTGTTTTCCTACATTTCCTAGAATGACTTCTCATGACAACCCCCTAGAGATGTGGCGTGACTTGTATTCAGCTGTTGGTTTTACGTGTAGGTGGATAGAGCAACGGAAATAGAAATGGAGTGAGGTTTTTTTCAAGTGATAAAAGTAAAAGTCTTGCAACTTGCACAGATCGTGTGGCTGGATTGCACTGTGGAGTATTTGGAGTTCTGGTTACAAAGAAAGTTTTTTTTTTATGTCTGAATTCGACCTTGTCACATTGGTGCAGTTTAGAAAAGAACTTCAAGGTGCATTACAAATACTGTTAATGTTGTCTGACTGCTTTAGTAAAAGTGTGTATTTCTCTTTTACTCCGAGTACAGTCGGTTTTATATTTTCCTCGCGCTCTGAACTGAGCATGAAATCGCCCGGCCCTTGGCCCTCGACTGGTGCTACAGTCACTAGAGCGCTGAAGTGTTTTGGAGTCCCCTAAGAGTTAAATTATTGCTGCGGTTGGAGAGGCAGACCAACAGATGCTGTTTGCTGCCCAAGAGGGGAAGAATTAGCCGAGCATCAGCCACAGCTGAGTACTGCGGAGCTCTCCATGGTGCTGAAATGAAGCCATCTCACTGAAGGATCAGCAGTCACTTCCAAAGAGCAAACGGAGAGCACTGCTTTTTAGTTTCCCTGTTGCTCTGACAGTAACTTTAAATCTCACTACTTGAACTTTATCACATTGTAAAAACTTCACTGTGTTTGTTAAAGGATCTTCTTCAGACTGTGCTGTTGTAGTCCACTAATATCGGCAGCAACAGATCTGATTTATAATCAGCCAAGACTGTTGCCTTCAGGACCAGGGTTAGCAAGCTTCTTTTTAAATGCACTGAAAAAAGGCACTCGTCTCACCTCAACTGAAAGGGTCAGTTCACTCCCCCCCCAAAAAACTGAATACCGTAACTGCAGTTTTTTCTTAGAAATCCACCACTGAAACTTCCACCTCCCACAGCATCCTATTATTATTTTCCTTTACATAAAATAACAAAAACACCCGCACTCACAGATAAGTAGTCCTCATTGTAGGCAAAAATGAGTGCATTTCAGGATGGCTTCTACTAAAACGTGTTTTTTTTTGGCCACAATAAATAAGAGGACTACTTATCTGTGAGTGCTGATGTTTTTGTTTATTTGATCCTTGCAAATACGATGCACCTGATGCACCGTTCAAGATTCAGAGCTGTGCGTGCTGCCACTTTCCATCATGGTTTTCCTTTACATACATGTAGAAATGTTAAAGTGTATCAACCTGTTGACTAGGGTTGCAGCAATGTACTGGTTTCACGGTATAACATTGCATGAAAATTGACGCTTATCATACCATGGGTATTTGCTATCGATAACGGTATTGGGAAAAATATATTTTATTCATTTTCAAAAGGGAGACTTTTTGGTCGACCGATTCAATGGCCGATACCAATATCTAGAGAGCAGGGCGGCCGATGGTCAATTTATAGTGCGGATTCTTTTTTCTTTTTTTGGTTGTTGCATCTGATAAAATAGCCTACAACAATTTAAAATTGCTGAACTTAAATGAACATTTATTTAACACTTATTCAGCAGATAGCAGCATCTCTTTGTTTCTGAAATTTATAAACTTCGATAAATAAAAACAATGTTGTTTGTTTCTTGGTCCTTTTGTAGATCTGCATCAGTCGTGACACTTGAGAGAAAAATGTTGTAATGTTTCGAGAAAAAAAGTTGTAATCTTTTGAGAAAAAAGTTTGAATGTTTCAAGAAAAGAGTCATAATTTTTCAAGAAAAAAGTTGTAATTTTTCCGGAAAACTTTTTTGCAATGTTTCGAGAAAAAATATTCTATATACATTTTCTCAGTTTTCCGTGAAAATCTCCTACCGTTGCGACCCTACTCTTAACCTGATTCTTGTAACGCACAGAACACAGAAGTGTTGTTGCACCCTTCTCTTTCCAACCTTGCTTGGTGTCTCACTCAGAGAACCAGGGTTACATTACTGAATAAACATTCTATTTGAATTGATTGTGTAGCTGGCCCTGCCTGTAACTGTACCGTTGATTTATAATTTAATCAGTGGTTGAATCTGACGGACAGCACATTGTGTGTATGTTATCTCTGGACGCCAGGCTCTCAGTTGTCTGCAGCAGCAGCAGCCGCCATGTTTGAGCAATGAGTCGATCACCTTCAATGGCTTTTGTGTTTTGCAATTAGCTTATTGATCTGCGTCTTGTACGGATGGTCCAGTGAATATCGTCACTTGTGAAATTTCATTTTGAACCAAGAATTTGGTATGAAAGTAAATACATTTGTTTTTTTCCACCATCCTCTCTCGCTGTCTCTCTATCTTTCTGTTGTTCAGTCGCCTTCTTGTCTCCAGGGCTCCCTGCAGTAAATTACTGTCAGTATGTTTTATATCAATGCAAGGTCTTTTGTCTACACATAACATTTAGAACAGCAGTCTAGTATTTGACCATTCCCCCCACACATTGGTCTGTGTGCTTTCCCAAGGGATGCAGATGCATTTCTTGGTATTTGACTACGGATCCTCCTTATGGCTTTGTTTTCTAGCTGCATGTTATATCACTACTGTTGACATAACAAATAGTTTGAAGCCAAAGACAAATAAAGCAACACTGACTTGCAGTATAGATACACATACATATTGTAGTCCTGGAATACATGGGAATCTGTTGGCATACAGTAACTACATTTATCTTTTGACAGACTATTACATATACATGCTGCATCTTGTAGACCTTGACGTGTGCGTGCGTGCACATGCGTGCATGCACGTGCTTCATTGTTTCATCCAGTAGGTCCCCTGTGAATTGTTTTGCTGATCACTATTCAATTACAAAGGGTAATTAGGGTTTGTTGCTTGGCTACCAGTGTGTGTGTGCGTGTGCGTGTGCGTGTGCGCGTCTGTGTCCGCTATATTCACAGATCCAGCCATGAAAGCCACACAACAGCCTTTTATTTCTTCAAAACAAATAAATAACAGCTGTAAACTGTAGCTCCTCACACACACCTCTGCACAATGTGTGTTAGGAAATGAATCAAGATGAAAAAGAAGTAACCGCCGTTATTGATAGTGTCTTTACGGCGCTGTTCTGTAATTGCTAGTTTCCGAGCTCTGGAGTGGAAACAGAAGCAGAGGATATTGGTGACCCTCTGCATGGTTTGTGCTCTTGATTATTTCCTGTGCTGAGGCCTTGTCAAGTGTAAAGCCTCAAAACAAATTAACCCC